>JAOEGS010002747.1:58568-70118 GCA_025447755.1 Corythornis vintsioides | reverse complement strand
GTTCTCTATTTCCTAAAAAATAAAAAAATAACAAATATCAAACTTAAAGAGACTTACGAGTGGACTACAACTGAAAAAATAAAACCCCACTGAAAAAAGCAAAACAGTGTAATGGCTGCATGGAAATTTCCTAAAATTCAGGACTTCATTTGCTTTTTAGTCTTACATTACATGCTGAATTCATGGGAAAAGGAAATCACATTATTTACATGTGTTTAAAGATACCAATCCATATAAAAGAGAATGCAAAGGTAATACTCCAAAGAGCCTAATAAAGACACACAAAAATATTTTGCAGTTTTAGTGAGCTGTTTATACTCTATTCAATTACAGCCAGTACAAAGGCATGACTTCTTTCTTTCTTTTTCTGCAATAGCTAATAGGATAACTTCTCCCAGTTGTCACTTGGAACAATGTGTATTCACATCTTAATGCACTCAACATCTAAGTGAGTCTACATCCATAAACAGGAATTTACACATTTTAAGGTGGCTCTGCTATTTGTAGTCATAGTGTCACATAGTAAAAGTAGCTTGGTGACAGTGATTAGTGCTGCTGTGATACCTTCCACAAGGCAGCAGAAACAGAAGCAGTCGAGAGTCTCTCTGCCTTCTGCTAAAATAGAACCAGCACCAGCAGGGGGAAAGTTAAGCATGTATACTTATTTTCTGGAATGCCTCCTTCCAGAAGAATAATAATCTTAGAATGCAGATGCAACACAAACTGCAAGATACCTACTGAAAAATCATGTCTCATATTTTGTTGGTAGTAAAGCATGGAGGTGCCTAAATAAAATACTGAGTGCAAAATGCCAAACCAACACAAAAATAACCACTTCACCTTTCACCAGAAAGAAACAGAGCTCTGTTTTCTTTGAAACTGTCCAAATGGAGGAGGTGTTTACAAGGAAGTCACCTGCACTGGAAGCCACAACAGGAGGCATCATCTAACCCAAGTTTTCTGTATGGCTGAACATTGATCCCAGAGAGTTACTCTGTGATGCTTTGACCTGTTTACCCTTGGCAGTGTGGGGGAAGGAAAGTCACAATGACAAATTGCTACCCATGCCAAGAGAGCTTTCTTCCTTTTCCTGACAAGGTTTCCTCAACAATGAATGGCAGCTTCCTTGGATAGTCACACAACAAAAATGTGATTTACTAGCTCATACAGCCGAACATCCACCAGATAAGTCACCACCCTGCACCAGAAGGCTTAACGTAGCACGCCCTGGGGTGACTGTCCTCTGAACAGATGTGGCCTTGTAATATATACGTGAGTGGCAGAGATATATTTGCCATTTAGACTGCAAGTGGCAAAAGAGCCATTCTTTGGCATATTTGCAAACAGGCAATACATTAGTCTGCAGTGAAGAACAATCCCTTCATTGGCAGGGAGAAGTGGACTGGATGACTTAGTCTTCACTTCTAATCTTAACAGAAGGAATTCCCTTCATCAAGGGTGGTTTTGCTTTTCCCTTAGCCATTTGACTCCTGTAGCACCTGTGGGTGAGGGCAACAATATTCTACCACCTAACAATATAAATGCAGGTTATACAAAAGTGGGATTTTGCTTTTCTCACTTTCTTTTCTACTTTTGTCAGAAACACAGACACATCTTTACAGAGAGGGTGGTTGGGCATTGGAATGGGCTGTCCAGGGAGGTGGTTGAGTCCCCATCCCTGGAGGTGTTTGAGAGTTGTGTAGATGTGGTGCTGGGGGACATGGTTTAGGGACCCTGGCAGTGTAGGGTTAATGGTTGGACTTGATGATCTTGAAGGTCTCTTCCAGCCAAATCATTCTATGATTCTATTCTATGAATTTACCTTCAGGGAGTTCATGTCACCTAGTCAAAACAGGAGGTCCAAACCTCTCGTTTTATTTCCATTAATCACTTCACAGTAATGAAACACAAATCAGTCTGTCACTGGGTCTTTTAACTCACTGAATTTCCAGAATCTCCTTCCTTCATTTGCTTCAAGAACTACTTTTTCCACTCTGCTCTGTTCAAATATACATCTAAGTGAAGTCATTATTTATGCATCCACTAGCAAGATCCTCTGTTCAAAGCTGAACACCACAGATCACATGTATCACATTCTCTTCAAGTGAATTAGTTCAGATCCTCTCAGTTAGGTCAAAATTAACTAGAAGGAAGACAGCATTACCTGAAATTCAAGACCCTGTACTAGATGTCTGTTCTCTCAGGCACAACTACCTAAATCTACGAGTAAACTAAAACCAACAGTTAATATTATTCCCATAACTTTACTTAGGAGTATCAGCCTGGAAAGCTGTCTACATTTCAAGGTTTTCTACTCTGTCTTTGTACAACCTACCAGTTATCTTCTCATTACATAAGTTATTGTATTCACAATTTAAAGCACTTTCCTTCACAAATGCTGTCCAGAAGCTTTCTTGGAAGACAGCTACGGATTTTCAACCACAGCAAGATCATAACTTCTGATCAGTGTGTTACAAATTTCATAGTACTTAGAGGTAATCTTGCTGAATTGGCATCCACATTTTTTAGTTTAATTCAGTTCATTAAAAACATTTCTGTGAACATTTACAGCACAATTCCTAAAACGTTCGTGCATCAGCAGCAGGTGTTTCCAAAGTACTCAGCATTGACCAAACTTGCTCTTTAAAAGCAATGGCAAAGGACTCTGGTTTTCTACAGAGACACCTGGCAAAACAAGTCAGAGTTTCCAGATGCAACAGGACAGCTGGGCAAAATTCATCAGTGCTGAAAAAAGACCATCCATGTTCATATCAGCAGCTTTCTGGTTTTATGCTTACTTCACCAGAACTGGGGTAGTTAAGTATTTGTCCAGTTTGTGTGTGTACCTATAGAAAACAAATTTTCCCCTCAATTACCTGCTGAATCAGTGATCTGGCCTCTTTTGATACATGGTCAGGTATGCTCAGAGATGTGTGAGTGTTTATTCCTGATGGATGGCACTCAACCAGGGTCTGAGAAGAACAAGCAAGAAAAACAAACAAACAAATAACTAAAAATTGAAGTTGGCAGATAAATTTATTAATTTTATAAGTTGTACTGTTGGGTTATCTCTTAGTGCACATGCACATTAACACACACAGTTAAAATTTCCATTTTTCCCAGTACAAAGTACTGATATGAGGAGCAATGTCTACAGGCACTGATGCCCTCCTGGAGACAGGTTGAGAACATTTACAGCTTACTGATTGTGCTCTATGGCTTAAACTTGAATAGTCTGGATTTTGGTGGATTTTGCTTTCTTCATGCAGAACTGTCTGCTAACAATCAGTTTGAGCTGGCTGAGCACTTTTTTTTTTCCTCAAAACAGCAAACTAATGTGTAAAAGCAATATATGGCTTCTACAGTGTCCCAGGAAATAATAGGGAAACTATTAGGGCAAAAACTTTTTAAATGTACAGACAAAACGTTAGAGAACTTTGATTTCACTGTGGTTAAAGAGTGTAGCATGTTTTTTGGTTGTTTTTTGAGTCCTGAGTTTGATACAGCTTTATCAAGTTGTTCTGCTGAAGCTTGAGCATGTTTCATTCTCTGGCCCCATGCAGACCAAGCAAACTGATGGTACTTGGGTCAGCAAAGCATATCTGAGAAAGACAAGCAAGGAAATCACAACCAGGTACATCACTTTCAAGAAACTACTGGCCAAGAGATCAGTTGTATCAAGTAACTTGCCCCCAGCCCTACCTTCCCAGTAAGGAGTTCAAAGAGAATGGCACCCAGGCTCCACCAGTCACAGGCTTCTGTCTCTTCAAGGATAGCACCAACCTCTAAAGAGGAGACATTTCAATTAATATTAAAAAGGTCAGCTACACCTTCAAAATTAACATATATTTACAAGGTGACTGTTTAATGCTGACAGAACATATACTAAATACAAAAGAGCTTTCATGATGCTTGCAATTTAGTTAGCCACCTACAGATTGCATTGTTCAAACACAGCAACACTATACATTTCATGCATAATTTGTTTCTTCCATGCATACCCAGGCATTGTAGGCATCACAGTTCAGGTTCTTCTACACCAGACTAAAACTGGACAGTGACAGGCAGTAAAGTGAAAAATATTTGGAGAATTCACCCTGATCAGAAGAGCTGGACTGACCAGAGTGTCACAAAGCATCCATAAAAGCAGCACAAGGGAGGTTGTAACAGTCTACTGAATGCTGTATTTGGTCTAAGAGGGGGGGATTTGCCTCAGGGCTAACCCACACCCTTTGCTGGGGTCACCATGGGAGGTTTTTCACAACAGCTTCCCTTGTCTGTTGGAAACCAGATAGAGATGCTAAAACTACTTCACATAGCCTAACCTCAGCTAGCAACTGGGTATTGCTACAGCTCAGCCCAAATTGTACCTAGGTAAAAAGCTGTTTTCCCCAACATCCAGTCAACACCCAACACTCTCTTACTGTTGTCCATGCACAAAAGACAGCAGAGGGGTGAGATGGGAGTTACAGAATCCCTTGCCATACACATTCATGTATTCAATAGCATGATGTATGCAGAAAATGTGGCTTTCATTGACTCAGGCTTCAAACTACAACAATTCAATACAAACCACACCAATCCATCTGCTCTAAAACAGGCAGAAAACCAGATTGCAATGAAGATGAAATCTTCATTTTGACTGTCAAAAAATATGTAGAAGCTGCACTAAAATAGCTTTAGTGGCAAAAGCCACACCAGCTTCCCAGCAGAGGACATCAATTAGCATATAGTCACAGAGTCATTGCTGTGAAAAGCACTGAGGCTCATTGAAAAATCTTGCTGATGATTCTGTGGAGCTTAGCATGAGCATGGTCAAGGAGAACTACAAAGGAGTCACACTGCAGGGTCAGGGAAAGGAAGGTTGTCACCTCAGACCTCCCCAGATGCAGAGATGTGCACACACACACACACACACACAGAGGATGGGGATATGCATGGGCAGCTGCCACACAAGCTGCAAGATGCTCAGCACCTTATAGGACTAGGCTAAGGCTGATGCTGCAAGAGCAACACAGAAGGATGGCTCAGACACTGTTTTTTTAGGTAGGACATCACTCACATTAAGAAGTTTATTGCAGTTAATGGCATTTAAATGCCCAATATATTACTATAAGGATGCCACACATGATAATTGATTCCATTCCTTACAGAGTGATACTTCTATCAGCATCAAGAAGCTTTCCCAAAGATAAAATGGCAGCCACACGACAAACTCTATCAGCATAATTACACACATTTTAAAAAAAGTTTTAAGACAAGCATTAAGATTAAATTGAAATTATGGTAAATTGAGAGAATTTGTGTAAAAATAAAATTCTGATCTGGAATTCGATTTTATGTCCTTCAGAAATGCAGACCTTAGAAGCAATTCTCCTTTAAAAAACTAAAAAACAAACCTGGGCCTTTCCACATCAACCAGGTGGTGAAAGGTTTTCATAGCATCTCTTAGTGAAACCTACTGAATGGAAATGCCTTTTCAGTCCATTTGTGACTTCCTAGTGCTGTGTTTTCCAATAATGTACATTCCAAACCAAGGTAACACAGGTGGAAAGCAAAATCTAAACCCTTGAGCCTTCTTCAGAGCAGAGTTTTCTTTCCCATGTGGTTTTAATTCTGGGGACTTCTAGACTATGAGAGCTTTCTTTCATACAAGTGAAGATTTCTATTTGCAAATGACATTCTACACTTATTCCAGAATAAGGACAGTAAAGCCAAGAGTTAATTAAGATTGGCCACTACATTTTCAGTTTCTATACTACCATTAGCTTCTCCATATTGACACATCTTAAATTTTATAACAACTTCAGATAAGGAGATGAACCATTCTTCCCCAAGGACATTCAATAGGGATGGGCCTCTTAAGTTACAGCCCACTATAAAAAAAAAAAAAAAAAAAAAAAAAAAAAAAAAAGGTGAAAAAACCACCTCATTTTGATCACATGGAAAGAAATATTACCAAAAAAAAATATTTCTGACTTTGGTAATATTTCCTTTCTGCTGGCAATCCTAGATTCTGATCCAGTTCTTTGAAGCATCAAAGTTTAACTGCATTCTTTCACAGAATCACACACTGTTCATTATAGGAAGCTGTAGTAACCTCACTTGCTTCACTAATGAAGACAGAGTAAGCACCAAAAAAAGCAAACCATAGAGTACACTGCTCCAAAATTCAAACTCTTATTTCCCACTGTAAGAACACTTTTAGTACATGCCAAGATAAAATAAACGTCATTGAAGATCTCTTAAGACAGCAGCACTAAACCCTTCCATCCACTTCTGACTGTGATTAAAATGACACAAGTGGGATAAGCTGAGAACAGCCAAGTAATGCAGATTTCTCCCTGGGCTAAAGGGCTCTGGGTGGATTCTCATGCACCTGGCAGAAATTGTGAGAAAAGTTGTCTGAACCAACACAGAACAGAAAAGGGAAAACTCAGCTTAGGAACATTTGAGTATTGGTTTTTTATAAAACCCTAAATTTTAGCTCAGTTTTTCTGCTCTTTGCAAGTGTCTGCTTTTCTGTGGCTTTCCCTAGGTGCCTATTTCAGATTAGGTGTTTCCTTAAAAAAAAATAAAATAAAAAAAAGAATCATTGTGAATATTAAAATAAACATGTGCTGTTTACATTCCCTTACTTCAAACAGGTCACATTCTGATGCAATAAGCTGATCATCATAAATTCAGGCTATCACATCAACAATACTACATTTTATCTCGACTATACATCATGGGAAAATATAGAAACTATAGATTATTAAGTGCTATCAAGTGATTCAGAGTAGCTCTCTAATGTAATATACCACATAGGGCATATGCTTTTTTTGTTCAGCTTTAATATTGCAATAAATCTGAACTACAATATCTGCCTTCACTAAGAAAACGTTTTCATCTCAGTTCATCAGCAAAGTAATTTAGACAATAAATGGTAGTGACCCATAAGTGAATAAGATATCTGTGCCAATTCTTCACTTCGTGAGCCTTGGAATCAAGGACCTTGTCCACATTTGTACAAAAATAAGCCTGCACACACACGTGCATGGTGTTGGTGTTTCTAGAACTAGCAGTACAAAAAAAATGTGCAGGAAAAAAAAAAGTATTCATAATATTCTCAAAGTCCTTTTAAAGGGGAGAAACAGAAAAGCAGGGTGGAAAAAAAAGTTATCAGTAGCTCTTCCAACTCTACTGCAACTTCACCCTTCCAAGTGCACGGCCATACAATCAGTGCTAAATTCCTGCCAACAGCAGCCATGGGGGTAAGTGAAGAGAAGGAGATGTGTAAAATGTTATTGGGTTCAGATGGAGACAGATGGTACAGGGAAAAACATCTTCACTACCCAACACCACCCTCCTTCCAGAGCAGCTGGACTCAACTGGAAGGCCATTTCTTTATGGTTTCCATACTTATCTCAATATTTGCATTATACACTGCAAGACCTTACTTCCTGATAAGGGATAAGTAGCTGACAACTTGCTGTATTTATGAACAGAAGTGCTAGTTCTGAAGTAAAGAAGTGGAACTTGTCTTGAACACACAGCCTTGACAGTTATGAACTGTAAAACCAAGGTTGATTTTCTTATTCTCTCCAGAGCATCTTGACCTGAAATACACCCATCATGCTGAAGGACTTAAAAGGTTTTTACTACTACACCTCAAATGTTTTCTGCCACGTGTAGTATCCTACAGTAAGTTTCCTTATAGTAAGTAAGGCTGACAGTAAGGCCTCCAACCAACACACACAACCACTAGTTAACATAAAAGTGGACTTGAACATTCACTGTTCAACTCAGGCCAGGTGATTTGTTAATCACCAAGAACAAACACTGAGTCAAAAGTTTGTAAAGATAAACTAACACCAAAAAAAAACCACCCCAGCAAACTGAATCTGAAGTCAGCTCACAAGAAATGAGGCTCTGGGCTGCATCTCCAAACACAGTCAGGAAGGGCTCTGCATTGAGGTGGTTTTCCTGCAATTGAGATGAGGACCATTTGACTCCTGCTGGATAATTTTATATAATAATAATTGATAAGAATTTGAAAACCTGAGGAGGTTCCTTCCCTCACCCCATGTTTCAGGCAGAAACAGCACACCTTCAAGAAAATAAGAAGATCCACCTGAACTATCATCAGGTGTCTAAACCCGTTCAGAAGGAAATGGACTTGTCCAACACCCTAAAAACATCAGATCCAATCTTTTCCCCTTTTGTGGTCGTTAAGATAAACAGTATTGCACCAAAAATCATTAGAGTCGCTTCAGAAATCCTATTTACCTTACACTCATTTCATTTTAAAAGCTTCCCATTTTATCATACTTTAATATCTATATAGGTAAGGAAGCATTTGCAGAGAACCAAATAAAATGAGTACAAGCTAATTTACTCTAGGCAGACTCAGTCAGCCAGGATATTCTAAGATACAGTCACTAAATAACACATCACACAAGCAATCTGGCTATAATGCTTTCCCTAAAATGCTTTAGCAATTTATAAAACCTAGTATTGAACCATCTATAGTTAAGTATAAAAAGTTTATCATGGTCTTTAAACAATAAAGTAGTGAGGCAAGCTCAATGAGCATCTGCTAAGATCAAATGGAGTATGAAAATAGGAAGTTTCATCTTAAGGGTATTCTAAACCACAGTCACCTCTGTTCCTCTTTGGAAGAAATTTCCTCATGTCACTAAAAGTAAAAAAAAAAAAACAAACAACAAAAAAACCAACAGAGGGAACAGTGTTCTCATTCTTCCTTTTAGCAGCCTGAGATGCAATGAAAGCTTCCTCTAAAATAATCAGGTGACAAAAGGGACTAAATTTTGACTGCTCTGTTATCAAAACAAAGCAAACATCAATTAACTTTGCAGTTAGCTCCATTTATTTCCAAAAGGCATCTTTTATAGTATCTCCAAGTTTTAGCCCCAACTGTAACATAATTAAAAAAACTAACAAAACCACAATTAAAAAACATCCCCACCACAAAAACAAAACAAAATAAACCAAACCAGCCATACCACACAAGTAAATTACATTTTCTTGCAGAGTTAACTGGCATTTATGTCAGCCAGAATAAAATACTAGATTTTTACAAATCAACAGTCTTGGTATGTCTGTCTGCTTATTCTAGATACAGTCTACAAAAAAAACCACAAGAACTTTTAAGTCAACCTGCAACACCTAGTGTACTTATAACCAGCCTGAGTGCCAAACCACATCAGACTAGTTTCATAAAATACCCAATTTTCTCCCCAAACCTGTGCTTTCAATGATGTACTCCAGGTGTGGGAAATCCTGCTCTTTGGGGAGCAGTCAGTTGTCACTGTTTTCTGTGGGACAGTGTAGTCCTGTTCCATATTGACAGGGCTTTTCAAATCAAAATACTTCATCCTTCTGCCTTTGCTGCTCAAAGCTCATTCACCTGCCCTGGTTTTTTCTTTCTTTTTTAGGCTTATCCTGAGACATTAATGTCACATAAAAAGCTAGAACAGAGTCAGAGCAAAAATCTAGTCCAGTCTTACACTATAACCATGAGACCAGCCTACCCCTCAACACTCCTCAGGGTCAATGGCACTTTAATCTACCACAGTCATTCTACTTCTTAAACAATCTACTTAAATTAAATTACTATAATACAGAATAGCAGATTTAATGAGTGCCTGAAAACTACTACTGAAAAAAAACCATACACAAATAATATGCAGGTTTTCCAGCATCAAATATCTATTTGGTAAACAGAGGCAAACCATTTTTTTTCCTTATTCACTAAATAAAAATTATAGCATCCAGGCTAATAATAGCAACCTAGCAATTTTTCTTTTCATGCCATATGTTTTAGGTTATCAGCTGCACTTTGCATCTGTATTTTCAATTGTCTAAGAGCACAAGTGACATCTTCATTTGTGAGTACAAAAATCAGGTTGTGGATTGAAACGTTTTGGTATTTTTTGGAACAAAATCCTTTAGCTGCAAAGCCTTCTTTTTGCTTAGGTTTTGCATCGTGCACTATTAGTAGAAAGTTAGATAAAACCAAATAAAGCATACATTTATGTGTGGGCTTCTGTCAAGGCTAGTTTGTTTAAATAAGGCTTCATTATAGCACACAGCTTATGAAAGCATCAGAATAATATGTATTACTGATGGCCAGTTTCCTACTTACACATTCTATGAAGCTAAGCTCCCTTTGGCTTTACAATCTCAATAATCAAAACTCCAGTTTTTAGTAAACACAGTCTGGTGAAAACTCATTGTTTGGACAAGAAAAAAAAAAAAAGAAAAAAAAAAGAAAGAATAAAGAGACTCCAAAGGCAGCCCAGTCTGAAATCTCATCCTCCAAGAACTCAGAGAGCATAAATAAAACATCTCACTCACACATTGCATTTACACAAGGTGTTGAGACGAGCAAGTCACTCCTACAACATGACACTTCACAAGTGAGATGGAAAAAGTCCCTAAAAGATTTCTCTGTATGAGTAAATCCCCAACTTAATGTCGTAGTTGAAGACAGTGTTGACTAGACTGTGGCTGTTAACCATTTTGCTCTATCACAGGTATTAAGCATCCTATGAATGGGCTTTTAAAATAAAGTTCCCAACCTGATTTTAAAAACCATGACTATCAAGAAAGGGATACAACTATTACTTCATTTAAAAGGTAACAAGTCTTTATATTTAAGATCACAAAGTTGGCAAAACCAATACTTAAATAACAGAAGGTGATCATTTGCATTTCAAAATTCATCTATCTTGCTTTTCCCTCAATTAGACCAAAACATGTTGATTCACAGGTTTGTGTGTGTGTTTGTTTCTTTTTTAAACTTATTTATAGAGCAGAATAATGGCCCCCCTGCTAGGCTGGCATTTGCTCAAGTTTCTGTCTGTGTAAACTGAATCTGTTACTGGAATTTTCCCCCCTTCAGAATACCAAGGCACATTAACTGAGAGATAAAGAGATACATTGCTGATACTGTCAGCCACCAGACAGGTGGATAACGTTAGGGATTTTTTGTTAGGTTTTGTGGGGTTTTTTGGACAAATATGTGATAAAGAGTTCTCAGGGGGGCATTGAGAGCAAAGGGCTGTTTAAACAGAAGTGAATCATTCTCATCTGATCTGCTAATAATTTTGTGTTCAGACATCAGCTGCTTAGCACACTTTAACTTTCCTCCTATTTACAGTACTTCTGTTTTCCGGATGTTTTAAAGAAGTAATCACAGAAACCTCATATAAATCATATGAACACAGCAGAAATTCTCAGTTACGAGTGCTTCATTTCTTCTATAAAAGCAAATAGGTTATTCTTGGCCAAAACCCCCCACAGTTTTACTTGAAGTGCTGTTGAGTTTATAGGGGATGATTTATAATCCATCATTTCCCTTGTGGGTTAGAGAAACAACATTTGACTTATCATAGGAGAACAGCAAAGATTTAGTTTGGCCATTAATCAAAGTATAACACAGGCTCTACTTTTAAGCATCTGCAGATAGTTTTGTTGTTGCAGTAGCAGGTTCAGCATGAACTCTTTATTACTGTAATACATTAATACATTAAATATTTATTA
>JAOEGS010002747.1:14641-47603 GCA_025447755.1 Corythornis vintsioides | reverse complement strand
GCTGGCCACACTTCTCCTAATGCATCCCAGGATGCCATTGGCCTTCTTGGCTGCAAGGGTGCATTGTTGGCTCATGGTCATCCCCCTGTGTACCAGGACGCCCAGGTCTCTTTCTCCAGAGCTGCTCTCCAACAGATCAGCCCCCAGCCTGTACTGATCCATGAGGTTGTTCCTCCCCAGATGAAGGACTCTACACTTGCTCTTGTTAAATTTCACTAAGTTTCTCCCTGCCCAGCTCTCCAGCCTGTCCAGGTCTCTCTGGATTCCCACTTCCTGATGCACTTTGGGCAAAAGCTATTGTTTCAATGCAATCTCCTGAAGAAGCCACTTGCCAAGAACCTTTCCTGCACTTTCTGATCACTGTCAAATATTTACAGCTATTACTATCTCCTTTCCTAATGACAAATCCCTGGCTCTGCAAGACAGAGCACTACTGTGCTGTTGTCTATCAAGTCCTGTGGGGGGGGGCTATAGAGAGGCTGGAGAGGGGCTGTTTCTAAGGGCCTGTAGTGAAAGGATGAGGGGTAATGGGTTTAAATTAGAGAAGAGTAGGTTTAGACTGGATATCAGGAAGAAGTTCTTTACCTTGAGGGTGGTGGATCAGTGGAATAGGCTCCCCAGGGAGGTGGCTGAGGCCCCATCCCTTGAGATACTCAAGGGGAGGTTGGCCAAGGCTCTGAGCAGCCTGGTCTAGTTGAGGGTGTCCCTGCTCACTGCAGGGGGGCTGCACTAGATGACCTTTGGAGGCTCCTTCCAGCCCTAAACATTCTATGATTCTTCAGTATGAAGTTTCTTGAGTGCTCTCCAGATTGATATGAACTCCAGTTTGTTTATGTTTAAAGAGATCTAACAGCTTCTAACAGCCACTTCAACTTTGATGTCCCATGGAAACCCCCCAGCCTATTTTTGAAGCATCTGTTTCTAAAATTCCTGGAGTTAGTAGTGCCAAGAAGAAGCAAGGCCTTATTAACATCAGATTGGCTCTCTACTGCATTAGAATTTGCCAAGTGCTTTCCAAAAAGGCTACAAGATAACTTCACAGACTTTCATGCTTCTGAGACACCCCTGAAACCTACAACTGTGGCCACGAGGAAAACCTGAAAGAGAACCCAAGACCTCCCACTCCAATTCTCAGCATGGAACAGCATTGTGATTTACCAAAAAAAGCCTTAATCTTGAGCAAGACTCTGCAGTTAAGCTTGTAGAATTCCATGCAAAACCAAATAGTGCTGCACTCAGTAATAGATTGAAAATGCTCTACAAACAGGAGCTACTAAGCTTATTAGCAAATTCATGATGCTTGTGTACAAGAAAACTTCCTATGAGATTGCTGTAATTCAAGCCACTACCAACAGCTGCATCCCTGAACTTCCCAGTGGTGTGTGCAACACACCTAACAAGAAATCATGGTAACTTCTAAACCTGACTGGCAAAATCTTCTTTCCTATTGGAATGTGGGAATGTGAAGAGCATTCATAAAGTCATGGAAGAAAACTTGAGAGACTATCATTTAAAAAGTACCATCCTAGAACTTTTTGTCCTATCCCAAAATTAACTATAAGCAGCTTCTCAAGATGGATGCAATTTTAAGAAAGCTTTATCTATGAGAATTCCTGATATTATCCTCACAATTTAAAGGATGAGCACTACTAACATAAGACTGATGATCAAGATCATCATCAGTGGGGTACGCCTTCATATAGTACAGCATAACTTTAGTGCTATTTTTATTTATGCTTTATTAATGTAGAGCTAGAAAATGAAAACTTTCCCCTGAATCACCTACCAGCATCAGTCTCTTGAGACAGGGTGAAGTGCACAGGCCACATAATTTTAGAAGCAACACAAACTTATGGTCCCAGTTAGGGATTTGAGATCAGGTCGTACACCTACATGACACTTTTTATATGTATTCTTAGGAAAATTACTCATTTGTACCCCAGCTATCCCTCTTTAGAACAGATCACTCCTCCTCTCCCTTTGCTTGTTCTGAGCCCAGACAGTAAGTTCATGAAAGCAGGAAACAACCCTTACAGAAATTAACCTCACTAATTCCCTGATAATCAAAGTCCTTATAGCACATCATCATTTTGGAATGGTTTGCAAACATGGGTAAAGGTAAATCTATTCCTAAATCTATTCCCAGAAGGCACTTAGTAACAAAATTCTTCCCCCCACAGAACTCAAAGAACACATTTTAACTCAAATGTTAAAGGCAACATTGGTAAGAGCAAGACATTTGGGCCAAGCACATTTCACTGGCTTTGTGACCGTGTTAAAGATGACCAAAAGAGAGTAAATCCTTTTTATTTTTAAGGACCTTACCCATCCCAAATGTTAAGATGACATTTCCTTTTCTAAATAGAAGAGCTCAAATCATGCAGCATCTCCATTTTTTTTCACTGTTGTCATAATTATGACTTCCAGGAGATCGTCAGCTAGTCACATTGTCTGAATTAAAATTTTTATTCTTTCTGACCACTACTGTCCCCCAAATTCCACTACCATTTCATCCAGTTTTCCATCTGTCTTTAGATGGAATTTTCTTCTTGAAGAGAAAAACCATAGGTCTTCAGAAATTGCAGAAATATTAGGTTTTTAAAAGATTTTATCCTCTCTCTAATCCTTGGCTTATGCTACCCTTAAGGGCAGCTGGCATTCACAAGGGTTGGTTTTTCACTTGTTTGGGGGTTTGTTTATTCCTGCATACAAAATGTACCATCTTATGTGGAGATTATAGATCAGGTGAGAATCTACAAGTTATTCTGCTCAAAGCAGGACACTGCTGAATTTCACACACCTCAAGAAAAGCAACACTGTACAGAGAGCACTGCAAAAATGAGGCAGTACTGTGATGTGAGACCTCTCTTCATGCATCAATGTTCATGGCAAAAGCTGTCACACATATCAGAAACAGTCATTTCTGTTGGAAAGTTAACTTTAACTGGCCTCATGTGACAAATTGTTAATGAACAAGCCAATAGCTAAGTTATTAGGAAAAAAGGAAATAACATCCAATGGAATAAAATTATCTTCCCTATCAGTTAGCTTGGTTCCTTCACATCATCCATTCTGACTGAATTAGCATTTCCTAAGAAGAGAACTATTAACAATCCCCAAATTTATATTCTGCACTCATTCTAAACAAATATGGGTAATTACATTTAGGGAATATTTAAATCCAGGTGTTAGAGAAAAAAATCAAAATGTAATTATTTCGTGCCACCTGTTCCCTGTACATTTAACAGGAAATTTATAAACAGTTTGAAGGCACAACTCTGTGCTTCTGCTTTGAACTCCTGTGTGATGCCACTAGCTATTTTCTTAAAAACCCAGATCAGAATAACTATGTAGCATTAACCAATAGGCAAATGTTCGTGTCTTTTAGCAGAGAGTTATTAAATTCCTATGTCAATACTTGATGGTTTAACTAGAAGATACTAAAAAGATTTACTAGCCAAAGTAAAAAGTAGCCAAAAACTTTATCTCAGAGAGATGACTGTAAATACTGCAGATAGCTGTTGCAGTCAAAGCACTTGCTCTCTTGCAGAAAATAAACAGTTGGAAGCTTTCAATATTGCTACAATTGAAGTAACCCATCAGGATTTGAGGCCATTTGAAACAGGAATTAGATCCACCACAGAACGAGTGGGAGAAAGGGCAAGGGACAGAGGATGGGAGTGGGGTGTCTTACACGACATCTTTTAGGCATGCCAAACGTATTTTAATTAGATGTACAGGAGATTAATCTGAAAATTAAATGTACCATTGATTAAAACTTCAACCTTTGACTCTTTTCAACAATATACTTAAAGAAGAAACAAACCTTCTGCATGCTGTAACACGAGAAAGACAGACTCCTCGGAGATGATGTACTTGTGCAGACACACCATGTTGGGCACACAGCGGGGGATGATGGTCGTTCTGCTCCTGCTGTACTCACTACTTTTCCTTAGACCCTGACAGAGAACAAAAAGGTCAGTTGTACCCTCAGTTGCCTTTGGAGCCTGCTGTGCTCTGTGTTTATCAACCAAACTAATCTATCCGAGTTACTCTGGGCTTCAGAGAAACCACTCATCTGCTGCTCTATGCCCCTCGGTCCCCCGAGGCTGTGCTGATGGCATCTGGCGCATTTCCAGAGAACAGAAGATGGCACAAAGCTGCCATTAAAATCAATTACATGGGTCAATGTTTTTATTAGAATCTCTCTCAAACTAAGTCATCAGGATGACACTCAGTTATTTCCCTGTGACCTTTTTTTTCAAAAAAATTTTATTTTTGTGTGTGACCAAAAGACACTATTTAAAAAAAAAAATGCAATTCAAGTTCTAAAGACAAAAGAATGCCTCAGCCTTATAGGTAATCCTCATTTTTCCATTGTACTTCACTGCAGAGAAGAGCCACCAAAAAAAAAAAAAAAAGGATTAGTCTCCTTGAGAGGTAATGATTTTTGGGAGGTAGCACAGAGATGAAGTTGCCAGAAGTGAAAAAATTGATGTGAGAGGGAAAAAGGGAGGGGGGAGAGAAAGGGGGGGGAAGGGGGGGGAAAATTATGTCAATAATGTGACCTATTAGGATATTGATAAACATAAGCAGTTACATGTGAAATTCAATGTTACCCTATCTGCCAGTAGATAAAATAGGGTTCTAATATACAATATTCACAAATAATGCTTTCTGAGGAATAAACAGGATTTCTGCACCCTGCACATACTTAAGACAAACCATTTCAAAGGCCAGCAGCACAAAGGTAAGGCAGGGTTGTAAGCCAGACCTCAAGGAAAGGTCCAGAATGTTAACAACTAAATAGAGCTCCACGTTCAGGACAGTTTTCAGCCCTTCCTCCCATCAGCAGTGGAATTCATGACAAGGGGAGCCTGAAATAACAGTCACCAAAACAATACCATACTAAACTAATTCTCAGGATATTAGGATCTTGAGCACTTTTTGAAACACAAAAGAGTAGTGTGAAAAAGTTTATTCTGGCCAATTAACTATTCATTAATTCAACCCTTCAGTAACATTCAAATAGGTTTTCACAGCCTATTGAGGTAGAACAGGAATGCAGTTTTAAGTAAGACCAGTCATCCATTTCATCCAGAATCCACAATATCACACTCCAGTGAAGGGAAGACCAAACATGAAATGTTGTGGATGTACTAAGGAGAATTTTCACCATCAGCAGCCTGAACAAGTCCTGGGCCACCAGGGCTTTACAGGTGTTTTAAGCAGCACATTGGAACTGTGATTCTTTACCAAAGTCTGCTAAGCTGTTGGCCTCAATAGCCAGTGGCAACTCACATGAGTGAATCAGCACATCTAAGCCTTAGAGATGTTACAGAGAAAGGAAGGGAAAGCAACTGAATGCTAACAGAAAGAATTCTAATGCATGTAATGATGGATATAAGTATTAACATATATCTCAGTTATAACCCTACACATTAAATGCAAATTGATCTTTGTGTACTGGTATAATTTTTGGGGCCAAACTGTTTAGAGGAGCAATAAAAACTTTACTCACCTTAAGTATAAAAGTCTGCTGTGTTCTAGTGTCCATTACAAGCAAAACCTAAGCAAAAAGTATTCAGAGAAATATTTAAGATTCACATGTGCAAGTCAACAAAACACAATTTTTAAATCTAATGTTGAATATTCTTAAAACTGAAGTTATATAAGTAATGATACAAAACCAAACCAAACAAACAAACAAAAAGCAGCCCTGCAGCACACATTTAATAACCACTTCCCTGCATCATTTCACTTAAAATTCTCACTGCACCCACCTTCCTAGTGCAACAGTTCTCCCCATCAGGCTTCTGATACATCAAATGTGTTGCTTACCAGTGGCTTACCAGAGGAGCTTTTTGTGGTTTTTTTTGGTTGGCTGGTTGCTTTTTGGCTGGCAATGTACCTAATTCTCAGGAAGCTGAAGTAAAAGCTGACCACACACATGCCCAAGCCACAGAAAAATGTGTTTTCAACAACACAGTCACTGCTGTCTCATCCGTCCACTTCTGGTTTTGGTTTGCAGCACTCAAAGCCACAACAGAAATGACTGCAAGGAAGCTCCTTTGTGCTACTGTAAACTAGTATTAAGGTTGAAACAACAACAAAAAAAGAGGACTTGTTTAGGAAGAAGAGAGTGTATTGGTTCACTGCAGAAAGCATCTCTGTTAGGAGTGCATCACCTCAACTGAAAGCACTTTAAACACAGCACAGTAACAAGAGAACTGCTAAATTAGAACTTACCTCTTAGCAAGCTCCCTTTATTTATGTGTTGAAAACAAATAAAAATACGTGCATATATATTTGGGAAAGTGCATCTTCGGGGAGCTGGAACCCTCCACATCTCTGCCTTCAGCTTGCTCTGCTCAGGAATTGTTTTCAAACTCCAAGAACACAGCTGTACTTGAAAAGCACAAGCTACAGCCACACAAGCAGCACAAGCCCAACCCTCCTCCAGGAACTAAGAGCAAGACTGTGCACTCACTGTTTATTTACAATACACATTCTAAAGAAGTTGGTGTTACTGAGATTTTTTTGATAAAGGAATGACACACACAGTTTCTACGTCAAGGACAAGGTAAGGAAAGGCCAATGCCCCCAGGCCACTGAATTGAAAATTAAATTAGAAAACAAACCAACCAAACAAAAAAACAACCACAAAACCCAAAGAACCTCAAATAAACAATTAAAAACCATCTATAGAACAAGATAGAAAAATCAATTCTACTTTACAAGAAATGCTAGAAGAAGATAAAAATAGTTCAGAAACAACTCTGTGTTTGCAGTCACTTTCCTTGCTCTTCTCCCAAGTTTGTTTGTAACTAGACACTGTTCACATTGAGGCAATAAATATGAGAGCATATGTGATTTTTTTTTTTCAAATGTGCCCTTTGACTGTCAGTATCTCCCAAACAGGTGTTGGCTAAATGATTATAAATTGGCCTCTGGATACACCTCTTCAACTGAGCCGTACAGGACTGGCGATAATATAATTAGACCTAAAAACATCAGGCTGGTGAATGCTTTCCATCTGTTTGGCAATAATGTTTAGTTAACAATAGTCTTTAAAAGAAGCACCTTCAACTTGAGTTCTTAAAGTTATTTATAGGGCCATTCTTAACACCCCAGCACTCTTGCTAACAAGAGCTTTAGCCACTTGGAAATTATTAGCCAGACGGCTGTGTACGGAAAGGAATGGCAGCATTTAACATCTGTATCTCTCCAGATTTACAAGCATCAACCTCATTTAAAGTCATTTCTTAATGAACAGTTTCGTGGTCTGTATTAATATTATAGTTGCATGCACAAAGATCATAAGGAGCCAAACATTTTTTTAATACCAACAGTAGGCCAATCAGTAATGAAGCTGTCAGCATAAAGGACAGAATAATAGCTTCTTTAACCCTCAAACGGGGTTTGTTCATTTGTAGAGTAGAAGACACCAATTTAAAAACTGCTCATGGGTTTGCTCACCTTTCTAAAGACAAAAATCTAATTTGGTACTAATTTGATACAATTGTCTTTCCAATAAAAGGCTCCTAAAGCCATCTTTTATTCCATGATAAAACAACTGCTATAACTAAAACTGTCATGAAATAATTACCTTTGATAGCATAGCTTATTGCACAAATACAATTAATGTATTCCTCCCTTTCATTTTTCACACTTGCTTATCAGCAACGTATTAGCATATGGTGTAACAGAACAGATTACTGAGCCCTCACCCTCTAAGACAACATATAGAATGACTACCACTAATGCAAATAAAGCAGACGAGGGGTCCCTTTAGGGCTAGCTTCATCTGTTGGCAGATTACAACAGCAAAATGAAAGTAGCAGCTACAGTTTTAGAATTGCAATGATAAGAGATCATAGTGGTGTGCCTTTGAGGTTAACTGCCTAGATGGACTAACCAGTCTGAGTAACCAGCTTCTGTCTTTTGCTTTCCCATCAAGCATCAGACCTCCCCCCAGTGATGTTTATCTACAGGTCCACTTCATTCATGGAAAATTATGTCTTTGCTGAGTCATTACTGACCTTTCTGGAAGACTCTTTACCTCGAAAGGGACTTCCAGAAGCCCAGGAAGAGTCATAAAAGTAATTATAGAAATTCACCTAGTGACCCTCCATTTGGCCCTGGCAGACTGGACTTTACATGGGCCCACCAAATCAAAAACCTGCTTCAAGGGGAGGCAGCCTGCATGCACATTCCCCAAAGGTGGCTTAACCAGCTTCACCTAAGTAATTAAAGGACTCTGACACTGAATAAATCACTGTACCAGAAAACTGACATTTCAGAAAACAGTAAGAGCAGGAAAGAGACAAGTCACAGGTATATTTGCTTGACTTTTCATCACATCCCTAGAGCAGAGAAAGGTGAGCAGATCTCAGATGCATTACCAGGATGCTGCTGATGTGTGTGACAGTCAGCCTGCCACTGACACAAATGCCAACTTGTTCTCCTGACCTCAAGCTTTACATCTGATTTCTAGATAGCTGTGCTACCTCAACAGGTCTTTCCCATCTGCATTCCTTCCCACTGCACAAGGGAGCAGTTCAGCAATTCTAAGACTTCTTTTTAAAACACAAAGTGACAACTCTCCGCCCTAATGGCATGATGGGGGAAAAAAAACCAACCCAAACAGGATTCCACATAGCATTCCCTACAGCATAAAGCTGTTCTTCTCCAGAGCAAGTCAGAGATGCTCACATTAGACCAGGCTGCTCCTAGCTCACTGAAACTGATGGAACCTGCTTCACTGCTGAGGATTATTGTGCAACGTATAGTATTTAATACCTCCTAAAAATGAGCTGTCAGCTCTAACATTCAGCATTCTGTCTCAGAGGGAAGGGAGAAGAATGCACAGCAGGGCATTCCTGGGCACAGAGAAACTAGACTGTGACACAAAAGGAGAAAAGGCAAAATCCTATTTGTAATAGTAATGCATGGTCTACATATCACACTGGCTTTCAAGGCACTGTTGTTTACTCGTTCTTTCCCTATTTTTCTTTGTTGATGACATCCTCAACGTGGCCAAAAACACTGACAAGCAAATAGTGTTTCCCACAAATAAATACATAATGTGAATAACTGTCTTCAGTGCACAGACATCCCTATTTTGTAGAAGCACTTGAGCTCTTGGGCACATCCCAAAAACCAAGTGAACGCAGCAGCACTGCATGGCAGCATCTCAGTAAAGTGGCAGACAGAAACACCCCTCTATGATGCCAAATAAGAATTTCTAGTTGTTATTTTTTTCCTAAGTCAAGGGTTAATTCTGATGCTGTCAGTAGCTACTTAAAAAAATTAGCTTCTTAGACTTGATTTACAGTGTATCCAACAGCTTAGTGGAAAATAAATTAAATTCAATATAGAAGGTACAATTAATTGGACAAAAATAAAATAAAACCTGTCTGGTAAATAACCATAAGTCTAGCTTTAAGAAAACAGCTAATTTTAGGATCCTTTAAATGCACAGAAATTAGCAAATGTTTCGGTATGCTAATTTTTTTTTAATTAAAAGATATTTCTGCAGTAAAAGCTCTTTCATATGCACTACTGATTCTTCATCAAACGTTAAGTTTCCAACTTAACACCAGTATAGCCGGTGGCAGCCTGAAGGTTTCCCATCTGCTGCCACCCAAAGTCACGGTGGCCACCTTCAGAACATATGCATCAAAGCCCTGAGATAAGAGACTGAAGGAACAGCACAGAAGTCAGCATAAGGGGAATCACAGACCCAGAGGCAGGCAACAGGCACGTCACCAGGAAAAAAAAAGAACGTGGTGAACCATTAGTTGCCCTACCCAGCACCCAAGCAAGGTCGTAGGGGACAACACTGGAAGAACTAAGGGCTGCACTAAATGCACCACTCTCCTGCAGGTGGCTGAATATAAACACAGTGCTCTAGCACACTGCAGATGTTTGCCTCCCCAACCCCCTCCTCTCTTTATTTCCCAGCCCAGCATCTAACACTGATTTTTTAATATTTTTTTTCCAGTCTCCACACTTTCAGGACATGGCTCAGAACATACCTGTGCTTTTTATTTACTTGAGCAGGTTTAACACAGATCAAAATAAACACCTCAAAACATGTTTGCTTACAAAAATGTGGTTTTAAGTTCACTAACACCAGTTGAAAAAGTAAGCTTTGTCTGATCAAAGAAAATGGAATAGGGTCTCTTACTGCAGTACCAGAAAACTGAAAGGTTTTAAGACACACCAGAGCTATGGGATTACTTCCAAACTAGCTCCATTTTATTATTAAATTTCCATTCTGCACTGAAAACACATCACATGTCACCAGTGGGCCATCTATTAATTCTGGTCCTTATCTCCTAAACCAAAACTCTTATGGGATACATTCTCTGGCAAAAGTCTAACAAACTCAAAGGTGTATCATATGATCACCTCAGTATTTTTCACCATGCATTCCCCTGACCAGCTGGAAAATCCCATTTCAGGTAGTGACAACCAACCATCAATGAGACAAGCTGGTTGCCCTGCTCCTGGAGTGAGTACATGGGCTGTAAGAAAACCTTACCAGGGGCTGGTGCACAGTCAGGTGCTGCACTCAAGGTGTGACTGCAGGGAGGAGGCAGAAGCATTCCCCCCACTCACCTCAGCTGGGCTGGCTGTCAAGACTACCAGGATTAAAAGATCTACTGAACACAGATTTATTCTTGACACTTTTCAGATTACACCACCCAGACTCTCACTCGTCTCCCTCTGTCTTATAAAAAGAGATGGCATTTGACTAATATGGATGAAAAATGCTATTATTGCTTATCCTTGTACCTGTGCAATAGGAATTATCTTCAGTTTGCAATTATTCCTCCTTCCAAACCATTATTCTAAGGAACTTGCAGCTCATATGACCTGCAGTAACAGTGTACTTAAAAGACAAAGGATATAGCTTTAAATAATGCAAATTCTAAGAAAGCAGCATACACTCAAATACTTTTAGTTGGTTGGTAGCAGAGAGGAAAGTCAGCTTTCTTAGAACAAACTAAAAACTGGCCAGTAAGTAACAAATGGTGAAATATTAACTAGAAAAAATTACCTAGAGAATATAGTTTACAATATGAAATGCCACTCACAATTGCTTGGCACCAATTACATACTAAGCAACTTAGTTAATAGGAGGACAAACTTTAAACCAAAATTATTTATCTCAATAATAATAATAATAATTATTATTATTGTTATTGTTATTATTATTGTTATTGTTGTTATTCCTTTTGGGAGGTCAGAAGATACATATAGTTCAGTCTGCACTGGAAAATTCAGTAATTTAATTTCTGTTTTATAAAGGGAAGGAAAAAAACCTTCATTACTTTACCCAGTCTCAGGACTGTTTCATGCCAGAGGAAACAAAACATTCACTAAAATCAAAAGGAATTTTAGTAAGACAAATGAGAAAGAAGCTAGAGAGACTACAGGTCAGAAGAACAAACAACTCAGAAATCTTCAGACTTGTATAAATTGAAAGACTTGAGGAAAACAATTGGCAGGTGTTTGAGGGCAGGGAAGAAGGGACTCTCTAGGTGGAAAAGACTGTTTTAAACCTGAGCAAGCTTTGTTACTTGGGACTTGAGACCTGTCTGCAGCTTAGGAATAATCCTGCAGCAGTATTAGCAATACTTCAGATGTGGTCTCACTAGAGCAAAGTAGAGGGGGAGGAGAAGCTCCCTTGACCTGCTGGACACACTTTCTTTCTGCATCCCAGGAATAATAGTTACTATCATTACCCAAGCTAAGCTTTTTAACCACTTTTGCTGCTACTATTTGCCATTATGCCATGTTTGGAACTAGTCAGTTGAATTCATTAGAACATGTTTTCAGCCAGTTTCTCTTTCAGCACCATAATGAAACAAGAATGAACGCCTGTGCTCCAGCAGCTCCATTTTCCCCACACCTCTAACACACTGCCACTCATTCAGATCCATAAAATGATCTAAAGAGCCCAGGCAATGTGCACCTGACAGAGAGGTGACAGAGAACATCTGCTGTGGTCAGCTAGATTTCACAGTCTTTAACCCTGCCTTAGGTTTGTTTCTAACACAGCACACATGCTGCCACAAAAAGAGCCTGTTACCTCCTCTCCTCTGATTAAATTCCATTAGAACTACCTGTTTGAACTCAGCAATGGGTCTGCAGATTCTGCATAACAACTTTACATATATTCTATATCCTTCTGCTTCTGAAGTAGCCAAGTAGTAATCACACTTTATAAAGAAATAATAAGTTGATTTAGTTCAACAAAATGTGCTGTTGTCAGAGCTATGACTAACCACAGTAGCACAACAGCCACAAAAAAAACCAGCCTATACTCAAGATTAACAGAAATGTTTCCAGTTCTTCATAAGTTACCTACTTCTAGAATGCTTTTCAAGCTCCCAAAATAATTGTAGCCAGGCCGTGATGAGAATATTTTCTATTATAAGGATTTTGGATTGTATAATGAAGCTTAACAAACAGCATATTGAACAACAAGCTCAAATGTACAGACGTCTGCAGAAGAGCTGATCACAGCCTCACCAGTGCCAATGCAGACAACGTGCCTTGATGGGGGACCAGGGCAGGGGATAGAAAAGACATAAAAGACAGTCATTGGTTACAGAGGCATAGTTATTACTTAATGCACTCTGCTTTCAAGATGAATCTTTAAATTGAATGAATCTAAATAACAGAGGGTTCTAAAGAATAAGAAATTGGGTTTGAAACAGCATTGTGAAGGTATCCAGCAGCACCATAACAAAGTCGTTTCTTTAGGGGCCAGTTGGAGCTTCAAAGGAAAGATTTGCCTAGGGCAGAAACTCAGCACAGAATCTGCAACCTTGATTTTTAATTAGGCAAATTTTGAAAGCAAAAAAAAAATCTTTGTAATTCCAAAAGGAAAGTTTTCTACTTTCAGGTGCATGAACCGATCAAATAATTGATCATTCTTGGTCCCTGATTACGGTAGCTGACATTTTTTTGACATTAATCTGTTTTCAATGAGGTACTTTGGTAACACCACCAAGAGCTTTGCTGCCCAAGCAGCAGCACCTCGGAGTCCACGTTTGCTGGACAAAAGCCACCTTTATAATCAGATTAAACCTCTATTTTCAAAAGTCTTCTCGCAGGTAAGATTATTCCCATAAGAAATACATCAAATGCCTGCAAACACCACCTAGTTAACCTTTGACACCACAAAATAAACAAAAAAACAGCAGTGGTAGAATTAAAGAAACCTGGTTTGTTCAACCAAAGTGTAGGTCCTCTTGGGTCTATTAAAAGAGCTGGATTTATACCACAGCCTTTGCATAAGAGCAGAAGAATTTGAGGCAAGACAGAGAGACACAGATATGGTTATTCTGCCAATTTTCACAATGTTTTAAAGAGTTTAATAATGCCAAGATGTCTACCTCATATCCAGCAGAAAGGGGTCAACACAGCAAAAATTATTCAGGTGACAAGGAAGGTGGAACAGCAGACAGAAAGAGAAAGATGGCACACTGGGAATAAACAAGGCTAAAATTAAATGCCTGATCATTCTGCCTAGCCTAAAATAGTTTGAAAACCCCACAGTTTCAGGTAGCAACAAGCATTTTGTCCCTAAAAAAGAAGCCAATTCAAAACTCTTCCAGGGGCTTCAAAAGAAGAACAAAGGCTGACATTACTCTCAGGGAAGGCACTGAACCTTTCAGCATTTGCTGGAGTGCAGGTTAACAGCTGGTTTTCTTGGGGCAGCACTGTAGCTGGCAGACACCACTCTAGGCTTCAAGCAGCAGTGGGAGAACAGCTCTGCAAACCTACCACCACCATTTTTAAGTCAGTGTGTTTAAGCCAGTCCTGCAAAGGATTAGGCAAGTCAACAGTAAAAATGACAGTGGCTCTTCACTATCCACAATCCTATTTTCTGCTGAAACCAAAGCAGCTACCCCAGGGTTAGAAGAGTATTTTCAAGCAAGGCTCTGTGGGATGCTGAATCAGTTACAGTGTTAGGACCCAGAGCATGGCATCTTCAATGCCAGCCCTGAAAATCAGGGTTCTTTTGCTTCATATTCATGTGCATTTTATATAAGTGTTATAAAAATAAACACAGTCTGACCATTTAGGCTTAGAGTAGCTTTTCATTTGCCTCATGACTTTATGAACATTTGAAAACATATGATGAAAAAGACAGCATACAATGAATATGAAGCTGGAGCTAAGGAAATCTTCTGTGCTATAAAAACAACCATAACACCCAATATATACAGCCCTCTGAGAGGTTATAAACTTATACACATCATTACAACTAAACAGGAAAAGAAAACCAAAAATAATTCCCAAAGATAGGTTCAGTCAAACGAAAGAAAGAAGCCAAGAAATAAAGACCCTAAGAGACCAGCTACAGGTTCTTCTGAAGCATGTTACAAATGCATAAATTGACCACACATCACATCAAGCACAAACCAGGGAGTGCATAAGGAACTATCAAAAGGCACAAGGGAATTGGCACAGCAAAAAGGAAATGAGGCTTTACAGTCTGCATTAGCTGCTGCCACATGGCTAAATAATACATCATCTTAAAAGTATTTGGTTAGGTGATAACTAATCAGCATTATCAAAACAATGCAGCAATTCTTTTGGTCTCTTAATTAGGCTTGCAAAAAAATCCATATGGTTCTTTACTGTTTACAAAGGGTATTACCTTGGGATTTTGGAAGACAGTTGCATGAGTCAAAAATAAGCTTGGTTTCATTACTGAATCTTAGTGAGGGATTTCAATTCCAAATTCTAGAGAAGGAGAACAGTCATGTGTCCCCACAGCCTCCATTTCAAGTGACAATTCACCAGTTAGAATTTCTACTCTTCTACATTCCAAGTAGCCACCAGATTATTCAACTGAAAACACATCAACTCGTCCTTACTCCAGCACTGTAACCATGACTTCACTTCTGAAAAACAGGCCTCGTTCTCTTGAATGCCACCAAGCATGTACCTTATCCTTTAGCTCAAATATATTTTGCATGACCTTACATGAATTGCTTAGATAAAAGCCTTTTTTCTTCTACTTTTGTTATTTTAAAGTGCAGATGCATTTGAGTCATTTTCCCCTTTTGTTTCATATCCTTAAGATCCACAGCTTCAAAGACAAAATGTCAGCATGCAGTCGATTTATGACTGAACTCTTGAAGAGACACTGAAGAATTACCTTGTCAATCACCCCAAGGACTCTGAAGGCCTTCAGTTCCTCGGCAGGGCTCCTTAGGTTCCAAGAGGGCCTTGAACTTAGTGATCCTGGAGGCTAATGGAAGATATCAAAGATTATACATCAATCAGGGTGGTACTTGAAGGAAGACTGCCTGCTGAAGCAAATGCCAGGCCGAAGGAAACTAAATTTATCATAAATCAGAGAGAGTGAAGATGAAAGGAGAAGTTTGCTGTTTGTCCTTAGTGGGGGGGAGAAAAAAACCCCACAACAACTTGCAAGTAAATAAAAAATCAAGAGAACAATGACAACAAGAAAATTTTAAAATAAAAAAATAATGAATTTTCATACTTTGTATGCTTAATGGAACCTGTCAATTGATTACTCAATTCTTAACCCATCACTATAATCAATCAAAACCTTACAGGTATTCTGGATACAAAATAATTTAGACATCACTGAGGAGCAGAAAGCAAATTAGAGGCTTTTTAAGTCTGAAGAACATAAAATACAGAATTATAAACAGGGTTCTCTTGCTGTCTGGTGAGCTTTATGAGATCCTTTTAATAACAAGGTGCACAGCAGAAATGATTCCCCAAATTGACTTAGAAAAAGGAAGCCAGCCATGTAGCCTTCATCTAGAAAGCAACACCCCAGCAAGAGAATTGGCAGGTGCTAACTATTCAGGTGGTTAATATACACAGATTTTTGTCCATGCTATGTTCTATAGTCTCTCAGGGCAAACTCAAAGCTCACATGTCAGGGAAGGGAACAAAATTTCAACTGGAAGTCTTCTGGGACAAAGATCAGCTCTTAAGCACCACATATACCTCTGGCAAGTCAACAAACAGTTGCAGAAGTTTCGAGTTGCCAACTGAGAGAATTCATTAGATCTTCCTCCAAAATTACAACATGCAGCTTCTACTAGGAACCACAAACCTGGATTTCTTCCTCAAAATTCACTTCATTTGCAGAGCTGTTGAATGCAAAACTCTTTTAAGCATAATCTGGCCTCCCCAAGTACACTTCTATTGCATAAACATAAAAGACAAGAAAGGTGAAAGTCCTTGGTTTTTAGGCTTCTAAGGGGAAAAAGCTGTTTATCTAATTTGTTAGCATTCTGAAGCAATATTTACTAATATGCCACAAAGGAAAACCTCTGGTAAGCAATTAAGCTGTGAATGAAATGTTTCAGTATCAGGGAAAATCAAGACATTTTCTCCTATGATCAGAAACTCCTAGGAAAAAAAAAAAAAAAAGAAAAAGAAAGAAGATCCTGGACTAGATAATTCCATTTGTTTCCCACTGGTGTTTCTCCTTCAGCATCCTTACTGCCCTATTCTCAAAGGCTCCTCAAAGCCCTCCTCAAAACTGGCTCCCTTCTTATGTTGCCAGTCAACCAACTTGTCTCCTTCCAAATTCTTTCCCAAAAATCAACACCTGTTTAAGCACTGCCTGCAAAATTCAAAAGAAAGAGCCATAAATACCTATTCCAAATCATGGAAAAAAACATGCTTTTCTTTTATTGGGTTTGATGTTTTAAAATAGTTTATTATTTACCTTCATTAAATTGTCTGGGTCTTATAATAGTCACGTAAACAGCACAAAGTACAGTACAATTATCAAGAGCAGTTATGAGAAAATACACCAGATTCTACAAATCACTAAAGGTTTTAACACAAAGAAGGAAAAAACGAAAAAAAAAAAAGACCACAAGTGTACATTAAGTTTTTTTCCCCAAACCTAATTTAGGATTCATTCTAGCAATGTGTTGGAAGGTCGAGGGAGATCTTTTTTTGTTCTTTTTTTAGGATTGTATTTTGAAAGTGTGCAATTTTTCTGCAATAACAATGTATTTGCTTTGAAACAAAGGGTTGTGCTAGCAGAGACTTTATTCATTACAAGATTTCAAAAGCATTCTAAGGAATACATTTAATGAAACTGAGTATTTCCAAATCCTCTAGGCTACTACAAAAGATTTCCACTTCTATTTGCATGCTATTACACTTGGTTAACAATTCTTTGATAATCAAGCTTTTATTTTTTTTTTCCTCTGCATAACATTTAAACCATGAATTACATTTCTACATCTCTATAGAAGTTAGCAGATATCTAATAATGCTATACAATCAGATTTCTACAAGCATCATGTCTGAAGAGCCCCCCAAAAAAAACCCCCAGGGTGTAATCTGGGGTCTTTTGCTAAAATATCACCAATAGTGGCACAGTCAGCAATACTGTGCAGACACACTGGGTTTTATATATGCACTCCACAGTCTTACCTTAAAACAATTTCTAATCACACCCACATCTCCACAGCTCCCAGTACCTTCTCCATTTCTACCAGTTGCAGGTTTTTTGTGCTCTTCACAGTACTTTGGTTCCACTGCTGCCAAGGCTCCTAGCAGAGCCCAAAGATGGGCAGGCATCGCTCTGTGCCGTGAAACAAGCCAGAAGCAAACTCTAAATACCCAATTCCCAGAACTACAGCAATTAAGGACTCTGTGAAGCTGCCTGCTCCTCTGAATAGAGGAAAAATCGAAGCTCAGCATCTAGCCAGCTCGAAGAAAAAGAACTGAAATCCATCCCTCTCATCAAAAACAGAGGAATGAAAAAAAATACAGGTAAGAAAAAGTCAAAAGATTCATTTGACTTTAGAAATCAATCAATCAATCAATTCCATTCTAAAGGAAGGAGCAGGCTACCTCTGTCTGCAGAAGGTCTTCAGGAGCCTGTTCAAATACTCAGCATGCTGCTCAGCTATCCCAGGACCTTTTCTACTATGGCTGGGCCCTGCATGGTTTGAAACTCTTTTGGAGTTATCTGACTTAGGATTGGCATCACCAGTTCCTTTCCCACCATCACTTTTTGGCTAGCATGGGCTCACTTCTAGAACAACAAGATGATGCCAGTTGTGATGCTGGCCTCTGGCCACCTCACCATTCAGAGGTCTGTGTCTGATGACTTCCATAACTATCTGCAGCATGGCCAGATCTTAAACTGCAGCAAGGAGATGCCTTCTTTTGAAGCTGCTGGACTAAGGTGTGAGACCCCATGCCAAGGATGTGAAAGAGCTTCCAGCTCTCCTGGTCTGACAGAACATCCTGTCCCCTCCCTCAAGCTGCACCAGGAGAAGTTGGTTACTGCCCAAGACAGTTGGCTAACTTTTAAATGCCAATTCCTCCAGGCCCAAGTCAGGTGCATTCCACTGATTAAAAAAAAAACTAATAGATGTGCTAGGAGACCTGCATGGATGAGCAGAGAGATTCTGAAGGAGGTTTCAAGTAAGAGAGAAATGTACAGCCCATGGAAAAAGGGACTTGTCACTTGAGAGGATTAAAGAGAAGCTGTCAGAGCATGCAGGAAGGCAACAAGAAAGGCCAAATCCCTCTTAGAATTTAAACTGGCAAGGGAAGCAAAGAAGAATAAGAAGGGCTTCTTCAACTATATCAGTGGTAAGAGGAAGAACAGGGAATGTGGGCCCACTGCTGAATGAGGCAGCAGCTCTGATAACTGGGGGTGCAGAGAAGGCTGAGCTGAACACCTTTTTTGCTTCAGTCTTTACTACTAAGACCAGCCCCTGTGAACTCCAATCCCTGGATGAAGGGGAAAGGGCCTCGTGGAGGGATGACTCTCCACTGGTCAATGGACTGGGTTAAGGACCAGTTATACAAATTGAATATACATAAGTCCATGGGCCCTGATGAGATGCACCAAAGAGTGCTGAGTGAACTGGCTGATGTTGCTGCCCTACCCCTCTCCATCATTTGTGAAAAATCCTGGCAAACAGGAGAGGTGCCAGAGGACTGGAGGAAAGCCAATGTCACTCCAGTCTTCAAAAAGGGCAAGAAAGAGGTTCCAGAAACTATAGACCAGTCAGCCTCACCTCCATCCATGGAAAAACAATGGAGCAGCTCATTCTGGAGGTCATCTCTAGGCACCTGGAGGGCACCTGGATGAGAAGAAGGTTATCAGAAGTAATCAGCATTGATTTACCAAGGAGAAGTCATGCTTGACTAATCTGAGAGCCTTCTAAGATGTTGTAGCTGAATAGATAGATGCAGGGAGACCAGTGGATGTGTCTATCTTGGCCTTAGCAAGGCTTTTGACACTGTCTCCCACAACATCCTTGTGAACAAGCTCAGGAAGTGTGGAATAGAAGAGCAGACAGTAAGATGGATCAAGAACTGGTTGGACAATAGAGTCCAAAGAGGGGTGGCCAATGGTGCCAAGTCCAGCTGGAGAGCTGTAACCAGTGGAGTCCCCCAGGGATCAGTGCTGGGTCCAGTCCTGTTCAACATCTTTATCAGTGACACTGATGATGGAACAGAATCAGCTCAGCAAGTTCACTGATGACACAAAGCTGAGAGGTTTGGCTGATCCACCTGAGGGCTGTGCATCCATTCAGTGAGACTGGGACAGACTGGAGAACTGGGCAGAGCAGAACCAAATGAGGTTCAACAAGGATAAGTGCAGAGTCCTGCATCTGGGAAGGAATAATAAATTACACCAGTACAGACTGGGAGGTGATCTGCTGGAAAGCATCCTTGTGGAGAAGAACTAGGGAGTCCTGGTGGACAACAAGCTCTCCATGGACAGCAGTGTGCCCTGGTGGCCAGGAAGGCCAATGGGATCCTGGGGTGCATTAGGAGAAGTGTGTCCAGAAGATCAAGGGAGGTTCTGCTCCCCCTCTGCTCTGCTCTAGTGAGACCTCAATGCATCCAGATCTGAGCCCCCCAGCTCCAGAGGGCCAAGGATCTGTGAGAGTCCAACAGAGGGCTACCAGGATGGCTGAGGGACTGGAACACATATCTTATAAGGAGAGGCTGAGAGACCTGGGACTCTTTAGTCTGTTAGAGAAGAGAAGACTGAGAGGGGATTTAGCAAATGTTTATAAATATATGAGGGCTGAGTGTCAGGAGGAGGGGGGCAGCCTCCTCTCACTTGTGCCCTGTGATAGGACAAGGAGAAATGGATGGAAGCTGGAGCATGGGAAGTTCCACCTCAACATGAGAACTTCTTTACAGTGAGGGTCACAGAACACTGGAAGGGGCTGCCCAGGGAGGTTGTGGAGTCTCCTTCTCTGGAGATTTTCAAGACCCACCCCCCATTCCTGTGCGACCTGTGCTAGAGTATAGTCTGTGGTCCTGCTCTGCAGGGGGGCTGGACTCCATGATCTCTTCCAACCCGTGGCATCCTGTGAGAAAACCAGTTTGTATCTCTGCACACATCTGACCCAGCCAGAGCTCTGGTGTGCTTCAGCATCACTGATCACCAGCTCAAGACTGTGTCAATCCTGAAACTGGGACACGCCTTGGATGCAATTTTGATTCTATGAGACAGAATTTCTTATTTTATGTTAAATTTACATCTCATGGAACTAGAGCAGTGTATTTTCTTTATGCTTCATTTAATTTTTAGGCACATTTAGTAAGAATTTTAGGAAGTAAGATATCTTATGAAAACCATGAAGAGTGAAGACTGCTTTTCCCATCTGGGCATCAGGTTTGCATGTACCTCTTGTTACTAAACTGCTTTGAAAATCAAAAATAATTGACATTTTAAAAGACAACATTTTAATACATTGCAGAAAGAAACTATTTTGAATATAAAAAAATTGGGCATAAGTAGAATCAGAAATCATTTCAAAGAATAAGGAAAAAAAAAAAAAAAGCATTATGGAAATGCCAAAGTTAAATTGGGATCCACAGCCTGTGCATGTCACTGTGCTGAGCCTTGCAGCTGACATCTAAGGAAGACTGCAGCTTTCTGACAGTCCAGCAGTATGATTCCAAAGTTGGTGCTGCAGCTCCCACCCAGGCTTGGAGGTAGAGCTGCTACTTCTAAAGGGGCAGAGGGCAAAATACAGCTAGAGAATCTGAAAAGTGTCCTGCTCCTGCCTTTACACATCATTCTTCAGCCTTCTACCTTGGTGTGCCAGAGGAGGAAGAAAAGGACAGCATTTGCTGCAGCTTGTTTTTCCAGAAGGTCTACATGTCTGTTTACAACTTCCAGAAGCTGTTTCCACATCTCCTACAGGTCACAGCAAGGTTTTTCTCAGTGTTTACAAGACGCTGTCAAGTGAGTTCCCAGTTCATGGTCAGACACAGCTGCATCAGTTCCCTGTGCTTCTTTTCAGCCTTAAGAAAATTTCTATCCATCCTTAAGCTCTCTACCCATAACCTTTTTTTAACAGTGCCAAGGGTTCTCCAAACAGCTTCTCTTGTGCTCCTCTCTTCACCGCTCACTTCAGCAGCAAGGTGGTTGCTAAGGATGCTATCCTTGAGGGCTACCCTTGTTGGCTTTTTGCTGAGGCAAGAAAAGTAAACTACTATTGTTCTTTGTTTGGTTTCCATGACATCAAAGACAATTTCTGCTTCCCAGCTCTGAAATTCTAGGCCTTTGCCTCTGGGGAATCTGGCTTTCAAAGAGGCAAGGGCCTGACATGTCAAGCCACATAAGAATGGTGCTCTTCCTTCTGCCCCAAGCCCCAGAGAAAAGCCACCATGCTTTACCTTCACATGGTGTCAGGTGGCAAATAGGTGGCCTGAGGTGCATTAAAAGGCAGAGTCTTTGGAGACTGCTGCACACAGCTCAGTACATGGCTTCAGCACAAGCCTGTGGGAGATACACGAGGCTGAGAAGCACAGGACAATAATTGAATCTGCACTTCTGAGCTTCTCTCTTCTCTTACTGAACATTTAATTAGCCTGGTGGAAGAAGTAAAATGCCATGTCTAAGGACAGGTATTCCTGGTTTTGATGCTGATCACTGTGTTTGTTCCTTGTAAGGACATAAAAGCAAATAAAAAGCTACCTGCACCAGACATGGGTGACAAAGGAGTTCTGCCTTCTAACATCAGGTCGTGATCAGGACCATTTTTGCCTCAAACTGCCATGCTAACTTACTAGCCAGGCCTCTTCTCCAACGTGCAAATGGTCTCAGCACCCTCACTGCCCATGAAGTTCCCTGCACTGAATCATGCTTCCCATAACAAAACTGCACAGTGTAACACAGGGAGAGGTACTGCTCAGGTACAGTGGTTGTCCATTATTTTCTTGCAAGCTGTTTTCAGCCATTTGGTTCAAACTGTGCTGGGCTACAAAATGTAGTGGCACTTGGCCATGCTTCTAGGAATGGTTCCTACAAGTGCAGTGGTTCTTCAAAGACTTCAGTGACCCTTCAGCTCAGAAAAGTTGATGAGAGACCTCTTTACAGATCCACAAGGACAAAAAGGTATTGCATAGCATTATGTAACCATTTGTGTATAGATCCTGTCCAAGAACCAGCATTAGAGCAAGAGATGGTAACAGTCAGCACAACTTACATGAGTAGGAGGTGCTGGTGGTAACAGACCAGCCTTGCCCCAGCATGAGCAATGGTGTGTTAACTAGCAGTGAGAGAAATACCAAGCTGGTGTGAAGTGATGGTGCAAGGAGGCATACATGCTCATCTTGTACACTACAGACTTCCTTTCTTCAGGAGGAGGACATAAAACACTTGCATGTTTCCACCAGCATCTCCCCAGAAACACATTGTATACAGATGCAGGTCACTTCAGTGCACTTATCACTGGCTGCATGGGGTGGAATAATTCATGCAAACTCCTACAGAAACTATCTTGGGCAGTAAAAAGGATACAGCATTAACTAGGGTGCAAGAATTTGGGGTTGCTCAGCAACCAACATGTGGGAAAAAGTCACATTTCTCACTTCTTAAGACACAGAGCTTGACAATTCTTAGTGGTTCCTGCCACAACCCTTAGAACAACTTCAGGACACGAGTCCTTCTCCCAGTTAACTTTCAACTATCACCTTGGAGACAAGCTGTTCCTCAACACATCCATCACAACCCATCAACACTCTCTGCCCTTGATGCCAGCAAATTCCAAAGCTCTAAGCTAAAAGACAAATGTATGCATTATGAACAGCAGAAAATAAAGGATATTAAAATACACCTACAGACTTGAGTGAAACAAAGTCAAGCAGGGGAAACATGGTGCTTTTTTTTCTAAAAAGAATAAGCCAGGTGCAGTATTTTGCTTGTGAAAAGCCAGATTGCCCTAACTTTGTCAATTTTGAATTTCAACACAGGAGAATGATTTCCTGTTGTCATCACTATTGGTATTTTTTCCTTCAGGTCTTATCCTAATTGATCCTGCTTTCCATAGGATCTGGAAAGAAGGCATGCATCTTATTCAGCACAGCATAAAATACTTTACCTCTCAAGTTCACATAAAAAATGCAACCTTATTTCTTCACCTTCCCAAACACAATTAGTTTTTAAACTTATAAAAAGACAAATATAGTGATATTTGTTGTTTTGGTGGGTTTTTTAACTTGTTCTGTGCTTTCCAAACACATTGATATTTTCATTCAATGTAGATTCTTCCTCATTTTCAGTGGTATTTGACCCAAAGAAAGACTACCTAGTAGGAGCTCTTATCAGTCCAAAACACTACATTGTTCAAAGTACAATTCATAGCAACATCAAGACTCCAAATCTCACAGAACACATCCCATGTAGAACATCCTCAAAATTGTACCTGTGGGCTCCCAACATAAAAAAAAAAGTTACCCTTCAAAAAATGAGTGGTTTTGCTTTTTTAATTTACATTTTAGGCAGTTAGATTTTACCAGGCTTCCCATTTTTGCAGCAGTGGTCTCCTTAACCATTATTAGATATGTGCAAAATAAGAAGCAATAATCTTCTGCCTCTTCTGTCCTCACCTGACATAAATGCAGAGAGACAGGGACGTTGGTAACTTTTGTATTTATATATATATATAGGACAGACACTGACAATTGCACAAAGTTTAGCATGGTTGCAGTAAAAACCTGAAGCAAGAGCAGGTAAGCTCCAAAGGAACTGTTTGAGGAAGGCCAAACTAGAAATTTATTGAGGGTACCTTGGAACAAGTTTTGTTTGTCTTGTACACACATACAGATAAGGGTGTTTCTGCTTAAGAAGGTGTCAATTCCTATAGAAAGTCCTCAAAAACCAAGCAGCAGCTGATCCCTCAAGCATAGACAAGAGAGACTTTTGAAGGGATCAGGAAGAACCTTTGTTCAATTCAGTGTTTACTTTGCAGGAAATTCATCTCATCAAGCTGCCACGTGCTTCACTCACTTCTGCTGCACCATTATGGGCTGGGTTCTGGAAACATACAGCTTCTTGCTCCATACAGCACCAAGAAATATTCTCATGGGGAAGTCAAAAGAAAACTTATTACCAAATTCTGCTTCTGAAAATAATACTAATAATAGCAATAATTAAAACCTACCACAGAAACAGATGCATCTTCAGAGGATTTATGGTAGAGACTGGAAATTTTTTCAGCACGCATAAGGTATTCTGCAGTCTTCCTTTTCACTGCTTCTCGACGAGTTGGACTTGATTCACCTCAACCAAGAAAGAAAAAATTGATTTTTTTTCTATACAGAGAGAGGTACTAAGTAATCAAAGCACACGATTTCTTTGATTCTACCTTTTTTATTGCCTCATAATCAAACCTACAGATATGCATCTTATAAAAAGCAAGTGCTGTGATCTCAGAGTTCCACAAAAGTTATGGTTTAAGCCTTGCTATAGACTAAGGTAAATAAAAAGTCTTACCTCATTTTTCTGTGACCTATGTTCCTATGGTAACATAAGTAAGAACTGAAACCACTGATCCAAGCATTGTACTTAAAAAAACCCAAACCCATACCCTCAATTAGGGAAGACATGATAAGGCATTTGAAACAAACCAACGAAGAAATTTGGTTGTGAGGTTTTTTCCTCATGTTTTTAAATACATTTTCTGGAAAGCCAGAAATGCTAATAGCCAGGAGGCAACATAAGACACATGAAGGACTCTTGTTCACAGCTTTCTGAACTAGCTGCTCCTTGCCTGTTGGCTTGAGGTGAAACAAGAAGCATTTTCACCCATTACTTCACTTCCCAGATGGCTGGACCATCACTGTGTCATGTCTGATCTACCCAAACTCTTGCAACAGGTGAGAATTCCATCATACCATAAAAATCCTGGTTATGCTCTAAAACTTCCATGTTAAGTTTAGGCATTCACATAACGAGCAGCACATTGTTAAAGAGACTCAATTTGTGATGACAACACCCAAGCAGTCAACTGCCAAGCAAAGATAAAAAGACTGTGAGCCACAATTGTTATAAGAGAGAATTGAGATTACTATGCTGAAAAACAGATAGAGGCAACTGCCCCAGAATAAGCCTGAACAACAGCAGAGACTTCATATGGCTCTGACGGTCTCTTCCAGCCCCAACTGAAGCCATCCAAGACCTGCAGAAACACAGTGTTGGCTGGGACTGGCTTCTGCACCAACAGGTGCAAGGCAGCACCTCTCACAAACCAATAGTCAGAGTAAGGCACTCCAAGAAAGCTGCTGAACTCAACATGAAAGACAAGGGAAGAACAGGAGAGGCAATAAATTAATGTACACAAACTCCAACAACAGATAACAGAGACAATAACGATGACTAAAACTCATAAGACACTGATCAATGGGCCATGAAAGGAGCCCTTGAGTGTGACCTTGAAGAAGTTCAACCAGAAACTTTGTAACTGATAAGGAAAAAAAATAATCCAAACAACAGGATTATTGTGGGTTATCAAGAATGAGTCTCATAAAAGAGAGCAAACTTCTTTTGGGATGTCTAAGGGAGAACTGACTATGTAAATACCTGCATGCCAAACTCACTGCTGGAAGTTTTCACAGAGGCATTGTTGCAATGTGGAAGATCTTGTGAGATGTTCAAGGTGAAAGAGGGGCACAAGGATAAGAAAATCAATATGGGGAATTTCTTGGGTTGATTGTGTATAAGCAGGCCACGTGTTGATATGGTGAGTGTAGGGAGGATGGAGCCAGACCCTTCTCAGTGTCATCCAATGACAGGACAAGAGGCAATGGGAGCAAGTTGGAGCACAGGAGGTTCAGGGGAAACACAAGGAACAACTTGTTCCCAGTGAGGGTGCCAGAGCCTGGCAGGGGCTGCCCAGGGAGCTTGTGGAGTCTCCTTCTCTGGAGACATTCCAGACCCACCTGGATGTGTTCCTGGGTGACTTGGTCTAGGTGCCCCTGCTCTGGCAGGGGGGTTGGACTAGATGATCTTCTAGGTCCCTTCCAACCCCTGACATTCTGTGAATCTGTGACTGAGCCCTGTACCTGACCACCACTGTCATTCTTCCCTTAGGAAACTCTGTTCCTCACTATTTTCTGCATTAGTGCCCTCATTATTCTCCACGTGTAAGATACTCCCAACAAACTTCAAGGCAGATAAACAGGCAAGTCAGACAAAACATCTATAGCTGGACCATGGCAGGTACCAGTTACCAGAGAGAAATGAACAGCAGGTCTTTCCTTGGCCAGAAATAGTTCAAAAGGCTTTTCACAGTGCTTGAGGTTATGCAGGTGTCTGTGAAGGCAACAAACCTGCCTGTGTCCATCTGTTTATGGCAGCCACGTCCATACAGAGTATGTGTGCACAGGTGCAGATTTGTACTCAGCTTCACTACTGGTAGGACCCAAAGAAGAGGTAAGTTGCAGCCACATCTCTCCAGCAGGTCAGGGCAGGAGGAATCATTCTGATCCTTCTTTTAACACTGGCTCCTTAATAAAGGAGAAGGATCAGGTTGCCCTGACTGTTCAATTCTCAAAACACTTTCTAGAGATGCAGAGAGCAATGACAAAATAAATAGCAGCTTGCTTCTGAAAGTTCAGGCAGGCTCTCAGAGCTGCTGTTTCTCCCCCACCCCATACAAGAGAAAATCAATCCTTGCTCTTGCTCTAAACTTTCCTTAGTTTTCCTCTGAAGGTGCAGAGGCTGGCTTCTACTTTGTTGCCATGGTCTAATACCAGTAATTTTGACTGTCTTTCATTTAAGATATAAAAGGCAGAGGGGGGTCTTATGACTCTAAGCTACCTTAACCCACAGACTTCATCCAGACTAAGGAGAAGAGACTTAAGATCTACTCCATCTTCTGCTGTAACTCATCTATTGTAAATATTATTATCCACCTCATATAGCTGGGAAAAGTCATCTCTTTGAACAGTGACACAGAACTGCAAAAAACTTTTACTACACTTGGTTTAGGTAGAAGCTGGGCAATCAGGAATGCTATGCACTTTCAGCATACAATATTACACGTATGTACCAATTGCTCAGTGATTTCTGTCATTCTGAAGACAGAGAGGTCTTTGTACCAGTTCCAGCAACTCTATTATCAGCCTCCACTTGGTAGGCCAGAATTCCCCTAGATGATACTGTAAGTCTAATTCCCACCTAGAATAAAAGAAAACCAACACCACTCTAACTGCTTGAAGTTGGATTTGGCTTTATCAGAAGAGAATAGACACACAGTATTTGCTCTTTGCTGTAATTTCTTCACATGTGACTTCTCCTCTTGCTTTTCATCGCTACACTTCATCTCACAGCACCATCAAACTTTCTTGTGTGAACCCAATACTGAACACCCACCTTCTCCTAGACACACAAAGTGGCATTGCTCAGGGAAATCAAATCACCTGCACAGCAACAATAAACTCTTTAGCCAGCATTCTCTTCAAGCAGAGTAGTAGAAAACTGCCAGGTTAGTGTCTAAGGCTATCATAAAAGTCAAGCCTACTGCTTAATTGTTAGTTATGTGTATTTAGTTTCACTGTTTATTGCCTTTTTTCAATGCCTCAGTAATTTTACAGTAATTAACACAAATAAGCTAGGATGTCCCCTTAGAGTTGTCTTTGTTCTCCCTACTTTCACAAGACATTAATTTCAGTTTTCCTTCTACTTTTCCTTCCTGAGTAATTTGTTAAATAACATTTGCAAACCGTTCACTCATTAAAGTCTTAAAGAGGGTGTGGATGCAGAAATTAACATTTATTCAACAAGTTCTTGCAACTTATTGGTGAAATCAGATCATTAACAGTACAGCCTCTGAATATTTTAACAGGTAGATGTTTGATTGGATTTATGGGAGCAGGATTTTGGCTTTTATTCTGTACATTAGTTTGACCAAGAAAATGTTAAAAAGAAAAGCTACATTCCAATACAAATTCACATTTAAATAGTATTGCACAAAAGTATTGAAAGAAATACAGGATACTAATTTTTAAATAAGTAAATGTTACTCTAAAAGCCTTAAACATAGGGTGAGGAGTAATAATAAAGACCCCATTAAACTAATTTTTACCATTTATGACAAATTTCAGGTCATAGAACTCTTCACTTAAAACCAAGTAAATCACTACAACACGATGCTAAAACAAATGTGTACTTGACAGATGTTAAAGCTGTGATGCAGACTTTCTGCCTTTTTTTTTAATTGCAATATTACATTTTGCTATCAAACAGTGGTTTTAGTTATGCAAAATGTTTACTGTCAAAAGAATTTATTCCTAGTTAAGAACTTCTGATTTAAACATTGTGTGAGCATAGTGACCTCCTATTTCTACTCTGTAGTTAGTGCACAATAATCCAAAGAGGTAACTTACTTTAATTACAATTTAAACTTGAAAGGCATTTTTCCTTAAATAGCAGCAAACAGGAAATGTTTAAACTGTGTCAAAGCCTTTGATGAATCTTTACAACTGCTCATAAAAGATCATCCTGCTTAAAATAATATTGATTTTCCATTTCTTTTCCTAGATACTAGAAGATTTACGTTTCATCTGATCAGGATCAAAGCTTCTCCCCCCTCCTGATCAGTGGGATTAAATCAGCAATGTCATTTCCCATCTTTAAAAACTACACTGCTAAAGCAAGATATAAAAGTGTAGCCAGGCTGATCATAGAGACCTTAAAAAACAAAAACCAACCCTCAAGATTCCCCATCTCTCTCCCTCTGCATTTGCTACAGAGCAGCTGTGCCTCACACAGATTCACATGAATGAAAATATTAAGGCAAAAAACCACCCACTTAGTTTATTTTCCATATGACTTTCCTGTAATTATTTTGTAAACTGTTCACACAACAATATATAAAAACATCTGCAAAAACAGGTAATTAATGTGTCAAGCCAAACTAATGCATTTTTTATGGTGTCCATGCTTCGTCAACTGTAATTATAACTCTTTTTAAGCAAATGATGATGTGTTTGTTGCAATGTGCAAGTGCTTATTTTAGATGCTCTGTTTACTATTACTGCAAACAGAATATAAAAACTCTATAAAAGCTACTTTGTCTCACATGTAAGCCTTCCTCCACACAAGCAAAGCAGGCTGTTCCCTCATTTTCCAAAGGCTTTGCCTGTTTCAAAGAAATAAAAACATCTTAGAATGAAAATTGGCTCTGGAAAGGCTGACCAGGCCACCCGCTGACCAAAGTAGCAGTAGCCAGGACATTAGGACAGCAGCCAATGATTTCAAATTTGTTCTTTAATTTTTATTTCTAAGGACAGCACAGCTACAATATATTTACCAAACCAGACGTTCCTAACAACATTCAAATGATCTTGAGGCTTTGATAGAGGGGAAAACCACAAATACCAGAGTAATTGTGCCACTGAGTTAATTCCTGACTTGCCTGCTTGTTTTCCCATCGTCCACTGATTTCAATGAAAACTAGAGCAGCAGCATTTCCACAGAGCACATGCACAGTGGTAGCCTCTGGGAACTAGCAACATTTTTGTCTTCTACTCAAGAGTCTTCTACTCACACCTCACAGCACCTTTGACAGATGAGCTAGCTCCATGGTGAAGGGTTAAGTGTCTAGCTCAGTTCATGGCTTATTCAGGCATCAGATCTTCTGTACTATAGCAAAATTACTTATGTTCAGATATTAATAGCAAAAAGCTATTGAAAGGGGGGCCAGAGCAAATAAATCAAACCCAAAAAGAGTCTGCAGGAAGAACCATGAAAAAAAAGTGTCATTTTCTCCCAAATAATCTGAGGTGCTGTTAACAGAAATGCTGTCAAACTTGCTCTGATCCTGAACTACTCTGCTCCACAGATGCAGAATGAAGTAAGATGGAAGCCACTTGTCTCTATCCAATGGTAACAACAACAGCTCTCTTGTTGCTGTTTGCCACCCATGCCTTACATTCAGTAAATCACAGCACAAAGCACCCACCCAGGAACTCCACAGACTCCTTTCCTCCTTCCTTTGTATCTGATCATCCCCAAATCATCACCACTGGGCATTAGAGATTTTCCTCAGAGAGCCACTCTGTCAGGACAACATTAGAGCACTACCTAACTAGCTGCTTCACCAGGATGTATTTCCACAGAAAAGGTAAGGCTAAAAAAGTTAGCATTACCTGTCTCAATTCTCTCTAACCTCACTATTCCAAATCTTCCTGCTTTTCTCTCAGACTTACTAAAAATATATGTAGGCTGCCTTTATTTAAAGACAGTATCAGAAGACATTTGCTCTGGAAGGAAGGTCCTCCTGCAGAACAGGCTACAAGGAACTCGTGGGAGACTGCCTGTTGTGCTAACCCCAAACTCCATGTTCTTAACAATTTAAACAGTAAAACTTTCTCTAAATACTGAAATCTTCAATGAAACGTTTATAATTGCCAAATCTAACAGCTATAATACCATTTTTTATTTTTACAAGTTTCTTTATCTTCTTCACAGTCTTCCTGCACATATCACCCAGCTGGATTGCTGAATTTTTCAAAGAATTGCTCTCTATAAAAATGCAAGGGAGTAAGCCTTAAAAGATTTATTTCTTCTCACAATGAAAAGAGGTTTAGCAGCACCTTCCTTATTAGTGGGTAGCCCAGCTGTTATTTTTGCCTAATTGGTTCAAGAGGACCTCTGTTCTTCTTAGGGCAAACACTTCTTACATCATGTGAAGCGGCCTCCTTTGTCCATATTAGCCAAACAAAAGCTCAGGCACACCACAAGCCACAATGCCACTCATCAGCCAGCACAGGTTTGGGACCACTTTGGACATGGTTTTATAACCCCAAATTTCTTTTAGAAAGGAGGAAGAGCTGATTTTGGAACAAGCCTCCACCAACTTTCACAGGAGAGTGGATAACCTTTAATTTTCAAACAATTACTTAAGTGAAACGTGGCAGGTGCTGGGGTAGGCAGACACTTCAGCACTGAGGAAAGATGCTATAGATTTTAGCAGCAGGTGATAGTTTGGAATCATAAGCCCACTAGCTCATCATCTCTAGTATGCTATATATTATATTAATGATGAGTTCCTCTGAGATGGTAGCCAAATTCTGCAGCTGAAAAAAAAAATTGGTAAATATTTCAAAATAAGACCAAGGTTAAGCCCAGGATGGTAAAACAGTTTGAAGTGATCTATTTTCCCTTTTTTACAAAAAATATTGTGAGACTCAACATTTAAGATGCACCACATTTATCAGAACCATTCTTTCTTGTTTTCTGAAGATTCAGGATAGTCCTGTACTATAGCAGCCAAGAAGAAAAGCCAAGGAAAAGTTAAACCCTTCACCCTGAAGAGCAAATGTGTGACAGAGAGTGAACACCTAAGAATTCTTCCAACTTTCTAGTTCATAACTCTTATATTTTATACATCATCTGCAAAGAAGCAGATTACTCAAGACATGGATGAACTATTCTTCTGAAGTTATCAATTCTGCACCCTGTAGAAAACCTAAGATGATACACTGGTGGTGTAACTGTCTAGGCAAACACCCCTCTGGAAAAAATAACAAACAGCATTGGTACATGTGCCAAAGTGAAGATGACACAGAAGAATGGTGCAGGTGAAACATGTGACCAGTAAAGAAGGTGTCAGTAATGCTGAAGATAGTAAAAAATAACTTTCCAGAAACACTAATTGACAAAAAATCTGTTTATAGTAAAACTCTCATGTTGAATCCACAAGGTGCTGGTTGCTCTTCATGTGTGTGTGTGTGACTGCCTGGAAAAAAATGAATGATCACACAGCACATGCCACTTCAGGGAGGAAAAGCTCAACTTCCCATCCATCTGTTAAATCTTGTAGCCTTCAATTGCAGAGTATTTCACCAAAGCAAGACTTCACAATGTGAGAAATACTCTTAAAACACTTGCCTGGGAAACTAGGTAAGAATAAGATGATAGAATAAAGGGGGGGAAAGACCCTGTGAATGGTGCAACACAGAAGGACAAGAGGTGACACCTTAGCACAGATAAGGAGACAAAATGGTGACAGCAGGAGGCAGGGCCTCCAACAAAGCACTACAGGAACAGGAGGAGAACACTGGTAGTCTGAGCAAGGAACCAAGTTACATACACAGATAACACAGTTCTCTGTACTTTTCCTTTTTAACTAAAAAGATGAGTCCTAATTAGAATCAGCAACCACAAACATTCCTTGTTTCAGAGCAGGGGGAACCCAGGCACATAGACACCCACCCCTTCAAAGTAAGAACAAGTTACTTAAGTTTGAAGTATACAGTATTGCAGAAATTAAAAAGAAAAAAGAAAAAAGGCAGATGAACAAACAGTGATGAAATAGTATCTTTCCACCAGCAATAACAAATCTCTAAAACAGAAGAGCCAGAGGCAGGCCCTGTAGAGATCAAACCTATATTAGTTCTCCAAAGTTCTGAAGCTAAAGAGGCTATTTTAAGATACTAGAACAGAGGGGAAAATAGAAAAAGATGTGAAAAGAGCAAAGCTGTATATGCAAGAACTGCTGTGGTTTGGGGGTGGGGGTCGGAGGGGAGAAATCAAGAGCCCTGATCATCACCATTCTTTCTTTAGAGGACTTAAACTTTTTCCCAGTGAGGGTGCCAGAGCCTGGCAGGGGCTGCCCAGGGAGGTTGTGGAGTCTCCTGCTCTGGAGAC
>JAOEGS010002747.1:0-11804 GCA_025447755.1 Corythornis vintsioides | reverse complement strand
CCTGCAGTGAGCAGGGACACCCTCAACTAGAGCAGGCTGCTCAGAGCCTTGGCCAACCTCACCTGCAATAGCTCCAGAGATGGAAACAGACTCCAGAGTGCTCCAGCTGCCTTTATGGAGGGCACCTACTTCAAACTAAACAACACAAGTCTATCAACTTGCAGTAATAAATTTACTAGCACACAAGTAAGGCAACAGCCTTAAGAGGTAGATCTTACACCAAGCCCTTAAGGAGCAGCTGACAGAGACACTCTTATCTTTCAGATACATCTAACCAACAGAGGCATTACATTTCTGAGGTAATTTGAGCGAAGTTGGGAACACTGAGGATGGGTGACATTCCCCCCCCAGCACATCAGCTGCATTTCGTGATTCCCATTTTTAGGTGTCAATTTCTATTTTCTTGGTGCCACCGTGTGGCAAAAATCTGTATTGCAATTGGACATGCAAAAGCCACTTGTAGAGGGTGCCCACCCTTCCACGGCTGTGCACTCAGAGGCAATGGACACTTCATATGTGCACCAGTGCATATCAACACTGTGTTCTCTTTCAGATATTACAAAAGCTTACTTAGCCAAAACAGGTTGAAAATAACCAATGGCAGAAGACCAGAGGCATTTTGTAACAGCTGCACCATCCTTATCTTTGAAAGGAACATGTGAAATACATAAGCAATGGTGCTTTAATACATTATTACATGATTAGGTAAAGGGTTTGGGTTTTTTTCAACTGCAACAAACAGTGAATATTCCCATAGCAATGCTAAATAAATCACCTTCACAAAGCAGCCAGAGGAAAAAGTGTAATATAGAGAGTTACTCTGTTGTTGTTGTTGTTGTTGTTTTGAGGTTGTGGGGTTTTTTTTACTGTCCTAATAGATCCTGGGAAGGCAAACATTTTTAGGAAGGCATCTGAATCAGCTCTGTCATTACAAAGAGGGCATCAGCATCTCCCTGCCAGCTTGCAGAAGCACTGAAGAGAACAGGGCATAAAATGAGCTGGACTGCACCTCAATCTGGTGTGAGCATGCAGCAGTGGATCATCATTCATGTGCTTTCCACTTTCACAGCCATGCAGGGGAACACAGAGAAAGGAGAAAGAACAGCTGACTTCTAGGAACTAGCCTGCGTACATTTATATTTCCAAGAGACAAGATGGGAGTGAAAAAGCAACTCAGTCCCAACTTCCCTCTCCTGTGTCAGATAGATGCAATGACAGGGACTGCACAGAAGCTGCAGGTGCTGGCTACAGCAGGTGCTGGCTCCCTTCATCCATCAGGAACACCTCCACCCACACACAGAGGTACCCCCACTGTACTGTCTGAGTGGCATTAAGGAAACAGGGCAGAATATCACCATTTCTATGACTGATTTTTTTTTTTCCTAGCCTCAAAAGTATGGATACCAGTGGGCAAGAGAAAAGGATTAGTTGTTACCTGAGGTAGCTGCATGAGGAATTAGTCAACAGCAATGAAGAAAAGTCCTTGGAGGAAATTTTAGCAAATATAAATAAAAAGCTCAACCCACTCTAGTTTCACAAGTTAGTGTGCATCACTTGAGCAAGTCATCTACAATACACACAAGAAGTCTTTCACAGCTTCAAAGTAAACATATTACCATAAGGATTACCATGGATTCAAAGCCAACATGTGTAACTGCTGCAGCAACTCAAGCACTCACACACAGTTGCCCCAGCTGAGCTGATGTGTGACCCTCACTTGTGGCCATTCACAGTTTTTAACTGTTTAATAAAGAAAGCCTTTTGAAGCTGAAACATGAACTGTCAGTTTAAAACTGCATCATGGCAGGCTTGCATCACAGCAAGAAGACAGAAGTGATTATGACAAAACAGGATATTCTTCAGGATACCTTAACTGAAGGGGGCACAGGTCTATCAAGAAGCACATTAGCAAAGAAAAAAAACAAATAGCTTGGCTCTCCAACCAAAGGACATTGCCAGCATATTCAACAGCAAGAATGAAACATGTTTTGCCAAAACAAGCAAGGAAAGATATGACACTACTGAAAAAACACAAGCAGCAGCAAAGCAGTAATGCTGTAGACATCACTGGAACTTGGAAAGAAAGTGGTGGAATTACTTTTAAAAAACTTTAAGCAAAGGCTATGCACATATCTTGGCCCACACCTCCAGCTTTCATGAGTTTAAATCTGGAGTAGCATTAAGTTACCTGTGCTGTATACCATCAAAGCCACAATTCTAATCTTACTCATTTGATCTGTGTGGGACAAAAGCCCTGAATTCACTGCAGGAAAGAACAAATCTTTTCCTGTTCTTTATAGTTTTAAGCCATTGTTGGACAACATGGAAATATATGAGGTTATCACTCCAGATTCTCAAGAACTAGAGATGGAAGGAGAAAAAAAAATTGTTCCCTGACTGACAAGGTGCAAGGACACTCCACAGAAATTTGCATGTAGTTGCTTCTGGTCAGTTAAAAACAGCTCTTGCAGATGTATATTGTCACACTGAAGTCTTTGGGAAGAAATAAAAAGTAATTAAAAAAATCTTGTTCTCCTCTAGCAGTGCAGGCATGGAAGTTTTTAGGTATCCTTTAGCTAGAAAAGGAGAACAGTTTAGTGGAAGAAGCAAAAGGCTGTGAGCCAAGAATAGTTCTAATCCTGTTGTGATTGGGAAGTTAACCTGAGTCTGCCTCTCCCCATGCGTAAAATGGGGATAATTAATCCTCACTTAACCATGTAAATTAAATAATGTTTCAACAGTGCTGCAAGTGCCACAAATTAATTAATGCCAAGGTAATAAAAAGGAAAGAGGCAAAAGTGGAGCACTTTGCTACTTACCTGCAAGTCAAAGGTTGGGCTGCAATTTTAGAAGAGGAGATATTTGGCACTTGGAAGATGAGACCCTGAATTATCATTCAGACTTAGAAAGATTTCTCCCTCTCTCTCATGTGCACAGCAGCTATTAAGCACATGAAAGCCAAGCACACCTCATTCTGCATTTCATACCCTCTCTGTGCAGTGCAGTAAGGGGATATTAACCATGGAAATGCTGTAAACAAATACACATGACCAAAGGCAAACATGGAGGGAAGGTCCTTACCTTGAACACCTTCCAGAAGCAGATCAACCCCTTTTCTATAAAAGCTGAAGGCAGCTTCATAATCTTCTTCCTCCTCTTTCTTCAAGGCCAGTTTTATCAATTCACCTGCTTTCTCCAAGTAATCTTGTTTGCCAGGCTTGGGTTTTAAGCTTCCAGTAAACAAACTGTGGCTTTCCCTCTCTCCTTCAGGTTTGATCCACTCTTGCTCAGGTACCAATGTGCTTTGTGCTGGGGGTTCAGAAGTAAGGCAAAGGCCAACAGCTCTACTGGGAGAACTTTGGTTGGATGCCATTCCATCATCTAACTCAGCAAGAGAGTCTACATCAACTGTCAGAGAGATCAAGTCACTGTCACTGGAGAAGCCTGAAAGCACAGTCAGAAAGACATCTGTTACTCTAGACTTCTCATATACCTTAGGAACCTTCACTTTTCTTTGTCACATCCAAAGATTCCAGCTTTCTTCTCATTTATCATCCCCTTCTCTTCCTAAGACTTTGTGCACACAAATTCCCCACCTGTAAAGCTGTCTTAATTATTTTTTAGTACCTATAGAAACATGTTTTTTATAATTAGCTACAAATTCCTCAGAATAATTGGTCTTTTTAATACGAGGAATGAGGAGACCAACATCTAACACTCAACTTCAACTTTCAAAGCCCACTCTCTGTTGGGCACTAGTAAATTACAAAACTAACCTTTTCTGTGCAAGTGCTATTAGAAAAAGTCAATGGCCATGAGCCAAATTACTGCTGCAAGAAATCCAAACACTGTTTTAACAGAGTAAGATGAAGCATCACAAAAACAGTAAATTAGGAGTTTGAATTAACATAGGTACTGTCACAGAATATGTAACATGCTGCATTCTAACTCACTTCTATCACCTGTAGCCTTCTTTTATTTCTAACAGGTGGAAAAAATAATTAGCACACACCTCTTACACTGAAATTAGAGTCAACACATCTTATTTTACATTTATCATAAGCTAAACCAAAACAACTCATCGGGGTTATTTGGAAATAAATGGCAGCAAAGATATTTTACATATACACCACTTCATTCTGTAAGGCTTATCATCCACAAAAAATAGTCAATCATAATTATGGCTAACAATTTAAATTCCATAAATGTGTGGAAACAAATTCCAGATCTCACCTCCACATTCAGATTGGCTCGTGAGTGTCACATCATCAAGGCCACTCAAATCCCTCCGAACTGAAAAGGACAAAAATGGCAAAAAAATGTTTCCAGCATCCTTTTGTACAACAGATGAGATGTTCACACGCCATCAGAATGAAAGGGCATGACCCCACTACAGGTAAAAGTACATAGTATGAGACTGCTCTTTGACTGGCTATTGGAGATCCCCATTTGGGAAGGCACCATCAGAGTTCTGACACTGGTGTTAGTTTTGCTTTTTCTCATTGCTTTTGAGGTTAAAAAAACCAAACCAGGGGTGCTTGCTTAGAGGGAGAGAGGGAGCTATTCAAGCCTCAGCACTCCAACTCACCTAATTTCAATTCAGCACCACTTTAATCCCTATCTCTCAATGCTCTGATGATTTACAGATAAGGAGACTTAAAACACGAAAGCCTTTACAGCTGGGGGACACACACTTTTATTTTTTTTTATTTAAAAGCCAGCTTTCAGTCTCAGAAATGTCATTCCAGAATAGTGCCCTGCATGAGCCATATGGAAGGAGCCACGAATTTGGCAGTGTCACCTGGATATCAAGTAGCAGTTTGTTTTATCACCTTGGCACATGTACCCACTGAGCCAATAAAACAGGCAACGAGGTCAAGACATTTAGCTGTTTGTTCACACAGAGAAAGTAAATTCTGAGCTAAAACCTGGTGTCTGTTTTCCTCTGTATTATTGACAGAGTCAAGACTTTATCCACATTATCAACTGAAGTCTTCTGATCTATCTTCAGAAAGTATGTGGCAGTAGCAAGGAGCTGACTCATAGCTCAAATTTTCTTTTTGAAGGCACTGTAGAAATATTGCTTTCCTAAAATCTGGCAGTTACCTTCATGTGAGAGGAAAAAGGTATGAAGGAGAACAGATTACCATCCACTCCTGGTCTGAAAAGCAAGGGTCAGTGACACAAGAGTACTTGAGAGGAGGGGACATGGTGCACAGAAGATAATGCTTCTGATCTTTTCAGGGGAGGGACATAAAGCAAAGTGGCCATAAAAAGAAGTAAACTGCCTGTGTAGCCTCAAGTCCTGCAAGACTGGGTCCTGCAACCTCACAACAGAACAGCTGGAGAATGACAGAAGACTCAATTAGCATATTAATAATGGGCCATTCACCTGCCCACTTTAGGGATAGCAATATCAAATTTAGGTGCAGAAGACTAAATATTTATTAAATAAGCTTTAGAGAAGTGGAAGAGGTGGAAGCAGAGCTGACTGGTGGACAAAGGGTAGAGAGATGGAGAATGAATGGAAAAGCTGGGGTGTGCTGGCCACCAGAGCAGAGAAACTAGTGCACAAAGAACATTTCAGACCAATTCAAGTTCTACAATCCAAGCAAAACCACATTTGCTCTTCTCCTGCAGCCATCTTGAGCAGAAGCTGTATGAACACAGCTAGCACAGCACAGAGCCTGAGCTCATAAACTTTGCTTCAGATCAGGTTTAGAGCCTAACTCTGGCACCACACAACCTGTCAGGAACTGCACGTGCTTATTCCTGGGAAGAAAATGGAAACATGGGAAAACAGAAGGAGAGAGAAAAATAAAAAAAAGAATGAGAGGTGATGAGCTTCCTGGTGTATTTCTCTAATGAAAATTGGTACAGAAAGACTTTTGAAAAGAATGTCAGGCATTTGAACATCACCCCATGTACCCAGAAGGGAAGATAGTGTGATAGTTTTCAGGGATATGTATATCCATATATATCCCATGTATATACCTGATGAGTATAATGATGCTAAAATTGAACATAAATTCCTGTGCTTGTCTCTGCCTTGTGAGTAGTAAATGCAGCTTCCAAAAAGTGGTGGAAAGCCTGGGTAGCCTGGACTCTGGAAAGCAGGTGCCCATTAAATCATAAACTGCAAAACTGCTTTTACTAGCAAGATCCTTATCAGTTATTCTGGTACAAAACCATTTCTGCTCCATCAGTTTGAAATATGTACCATTAATGTGCACACCTTCTGCAAAATGAACTTTGTCTGAAAAGAAGAGATAAAAGTGAGAAAACACAACCCACCCTTATAGGCAAACACCAGCACCTGTTAAGGAAGGGGTTTGTTGCTTCTCAGGACAGGAGTCTGAAGGAGCAGTACCCACGTGAAGGGCTCTGTATGCTCACAAAACCTAACACCGTGAGCTACTCACAGTTAACTACGGGGAAAAATTAGATGCCCTGAGGAGAGGCAGGGAGAGGACTCAGAACAGAGTATTGCCACTGCCATCTAGAGGCCTTAAAGACAGATGGTACCTTCTGTCCCTAGTCTCCCCCCTCCAAAATTCGGTTTGGAATGTAAGAAAACATGAGCTGGTACACACAGAGGTTTTCAGAAAACAGAACTCCACAGAGGTGACATTCAGCAGCTGCAAATCCTGTGCCCATAGTTGCTGCAAGTATCCCCTAAAAGCACCCCAGCTGATTTAGAAGGGTATCAAAATTTTACTGCTTCTTCTGAAAATGAGGCCCTTGTGAATAAAGAACTGTTCACACTAAGCATTTCAGAAAGTACTTTCTCTTTTAGAAGGCACAGTGTAAAGTGAGTGCATTGTCAGAATCTGGAATGTTAAGTTTCACAGAAATAGTGCCCTTTAAAACTAGTTACCAGTATTTACCATAACTATTCTGTCATTAAACAGCTCTATAGTCTCCCCTTCACAGAATTCAATATTGTGGGGGCATGAGTTCATTAACACCATAGGAAAACAAAGTAAAACACAGAACTACATCTAGAATGTATTCTACAACTAGGCACCAAGTTACTGACACAGAGATCCCAGTGGCAAGCCATGCACCCTCAAATAAAAAAACCCAAACTACTATAAGAAAACACAAGCAGTTCTTGTTATTCAAGCAAAGTTTTGTCAAAGCAAGTTCTATGCCAGCAACACCAGAGGAAATGAAGTGGCTGAGAAAAAAAAAAAAGCCTCCCAAAGAAGTTGAAGAAAAGTTTGCATAATAATGTGGATGTAGACATGAGTGTCAAAGGCATGTCCTGTGCTAAGGAATGAAATGACAGGAAAAGGGGGACAGCCTCCACTGGCACAGCACCACCAGAAAACATCAGCAAGTTTAGAAAGACTTTTCCAGTTTTCACTGAACAAAGCTCTAAGACACAAAGAGAACTCTCTGAAATGAACGGGGCTGTTCAAATCTTAAGACCTATTTTTCTTCCTCTAGTCCAATTCAGACAGTTCTGGTTCTATTTATTGATCAACCCTGAAATGCTTTTTAAGTTCTCTGCAAATTTTTGTAGCTTGAGAATTTAGTCATGATTAGTAGTGAACACTACCACACTGTTTGCCCAACTAGATACCAGGAAAAGTTCTTTCCCTTGAGGGTGGTGGAGCAGTGGAACAGGCTCCCCAGGGAGGTGGTTGAGGCCCCATCCCTGAAGACATTCAAGGTGAGGCTGGACAAGGCTCTGAGCAGCCTGCTCTAGTTGAGGGTGTCCCTGCTCCCTGCAGGGGGCCTGCACTAGATGCCCTTTGGAGGTCCCTTCCAGCCCTAACCATTCTATGATTCTACCTTGTGGAAACAGGCAGGATTATGCACATTTAAACCACAGAGTTCAGTTGTCAGCACCCAAAGCAGTTCTTTTTGAGCAATAGAGCTCAAAAAGACTTCTAGAATGCACTGGACAAACTCCCAGAAAACTTCCAGGCTCTGGGCTCTGCTGAGCCCAGCTTCTATTTCTTAATCCCAGCTCCAGCATTTTTGGCATACCACACAAACAGAAACTGGGTGGCAATGGTCCTACAAATATGGCATTTGTCATTTACATCCTCTTTTAAAACATATTGCTCTAAAAGGTTACAGAAGAAAGCAAACCTTCAGAGCTGCAGTCAGACAGGTTGTCATTCAGAGAGTCACACAGAGGCTCAACAGGACCAATCAGTTCAGACCCATCATGCACCTCTCCACCCTGAAACCAAAGAATAAAAGGAATTGTTTAGCTGATGTGCTCTATGGAAAACCTCATTACATAGAAGTGATGGTTAAGTTCCCTAACCAGTGAATACTCCATTTACTTTAGAATTAATGCATTTAATTAAACTACATAAGCCTGCAGCATTCAACAACAGCTTTTGGTTAGGACAAGTTTGCAATTAATTGCACTAGAAATTACCTAAGTAAAAAGCAGAAAAACCCAAACAATTCTTTCTGCTCCCCATCTCAGCTTCATGCTGTTCATGCAGGTTAACCAAAACCACACCATTTCCAAAGCAGTGCTACAAATGGGCACTGCTAATTTGTCTTGAACTAGCCTGGCACATTTTCACACTAGCCAGCTCATTTTTCTAGAGCCTATAATCCACAGGCACATACAGGTACATACAACATACTCCCTACATTTTTTCTCTCTAAGACTTCATTGTCCAAGTCTATCTCTCCATGGCTATTTGCACCAGAATCTGAAAAGGAACAAAACCACCCATGAGCAGAGCTAATGGACCCAGGCTGAGGTGGTGACTGATCAAAACCTAAGGCTTTCTTACAGGAAAACATGACCCATCATCAGCTAACAAATGAGCCTAGGTTATTACACCTATAACTCCCTTAATAGACATATTTGCTTCTATAAAACAATGTCTTCCTAGTTTTATCCATTCCCTTGCAAAGCCAGAAAAGGTGCACAGAAGGCTTAAACTAACACATTCGCTAAGCAAAGGAGAAAAGAGCTCTGAAGAAATACTGCAAAAATACAGAAGTATTTCCAAATAACTGAAAAGCACAAATGCAAGTGTAAAAGTAAATCTCACTCAGTCTCCCACTCTTACTGCCTTCAAAACTTAAAGAGAATTATTTTAAAGAACTCAGCAATAATTACATCATGAAAGCAAACAAAAGTTCTTAAGCTTCGCTCTTATTTTGCTTTTGCATAATTTAAATTTACTTACCATATTAATACACTAAAGTCCCATCTCAGCCAGATGAGCGTTGCCTTAATTCCAGGGAGTTACTACCATGTTTACTTATAAATTTATGCTTATGTGTTTGCAGAATGTTGGAATAAGCTACTGAAAATAAAGAGGTTTGAAGGAACTATTGAAAACAAACTGCATCAGTTGTAACAAGGAAGAAATCCAGATCAATGTCTTGTCTTAAAATCTGTTTTGGAAAGCGGTTCTTACAACTCTGTACAAGCAGATGTTTGACTAGTTACATGCCAAATTTGTTGTCACAGACCTGAATTCACAACAGATCATAAGAAAACAGTCTAGACAGTCTTCCTGCCTTTGGTTTGAAACTATAAACACCTATATAAAACACAGAAACAGTGACAATATTGTATTATTTTCTCATTGAAGACCTAGATTTAACATCACGGGTTTTGCTCATCATTTAAGTCACCAAAATTCCAAATCCCTTCACCTGAAATTCCTGTAAAACTTTCCACCCTGTAGAGGTGTGATGGGATGTTTGTGTTCTTTTTAAAGCCACATTTCCAGAGTGAATGGAAAACTCCCAGTCTCTTCCCAATGCATGTCAGCTCAGCTCACTGTCATTTATAAAGTAAAGCAGAATCAACAAGGCATTTTACTCATATTGCTAAGAAGCAAATACTTCCACAAACACTAAACAAACCTTAAAAAACTCTTCAAGCTGTTTGCTGTTATAGAGAGCAGGGATATTGGCAGAGAACTGCAACAGATCTTCAGCACATTGCCTTCTTTCTTCAATCACAGTTTCATCAAATCGCCCTGGAACAGACACACAGATTGACAGTTTGAGACACAACGACACATTTATTTTGCAGCAACCACTGCCAAAAAAGCCAAGACAAAAAGCAACCTTCTGGAGACAATGCCCCGAGTCTCTGAAAGTCATTCCAATGCTTCAGGAGAACACGGAAAAATCTTCAAACTTCCTCTTTTCAATTGTCCCCAGAGTTCCATCTTCTGCAATCCACTGGGATGAAAGCTGGCAGCTATGACAAGAATCCTTCGCCCTCTCATCGTAAGAATATGTGAGGCAACACTCTTGATTAGCCAAGAGACACTAACGGGTGTCCAGTGTTATCTAACAATAAGTGATACATGCACAATCTGACAGTGTGCCAGTCAGTGTCAGCCTTGATTACAGCCCAAATCCTGGAAGGAGCTGAGCAATCTTCACGGCTTCTCAAGAACAACACACAGGTCAAGCAGCCAGGAAATGAAGTCTTGCTAAAAGCCCCCAGACGGATCATCAGTCCCAAGCTGCCATTTATGGAGGAGACAAAAATGTAGGGGAGATGGTGAAGCCCTGCTACCAGGCACTGAAGCTTTCCTCTGAAGTAACTCCATGCAGACAGGGTCTCATCTCCTCCTTGATTCAAGAGTTAAGCAGAGCTGGGAAACAGCTCATTTACTAAAATGTATGATCCTTCCTTTTTCCTTTTCCCTACCCAGCACCCAAGACATTCCAATTAGAAAAAAAAAAAAATATTAAAAAACTACCTCATGGTTCACCTGAAGAGATTTCCTTCTCAGGAGAAAACTCTTGGATTGCTACCTTAAATTCACATTCTTCACAATTGCACACAACTTATTTTAGCTTTTCATGTCAACACCACTTTGTTGTTGAAATAGTTACAAGTTTACAAAAGGAAAAGGGCAGAGGTTAAGAGTAATAATTGGGGGAGAATAGAACAGATATTGGAACAGCTATACAGAGAGGAAAAAAAGGATGGTGAAGACAGGTTCAAGAAACAGTATTGCAATAACAGCATGACTGGAAAAATAAGAACCACCTGTGACAGCTCTATGGCATTAACCTTTGAAGAGGACAAAAGAAACACTGCACATAGAAGCAAAATTCATTTCTAGTCAGAGCGAGCAAAAGAAAATAATCCCAGAAGAAAGTATCAAAGCAGGATTCTTTCCAGAAATTCTCCAAGTAAATAGCTCCTGCCCATGTGGTACCAGAAAAAAAGAAAATAAAACTAAAAGGCACACGTATACACACAAGATCACAAACAAAGCTTTGAGGGGTTATTTGCCATGAAAGGAAAGGCAAGCCATTGTTGGGCTAATTTTCAGCTGGGTCAATTCCCTGACTTGCTCAGCCCAGCAACAAGGAAGCAGGAGGAAGGCAAAGGCAGCACTGCCACGTTGAGTGGTGACACTGGAATTGGGTGCTATTCAACTGCTCCAACTGCCTGTGTCTTCAGAGCAATACTGGGGGTGCCTGGTGGGCTTCTGCTTCAATCCCCACAAAATAGGACATGATGAACAAACAACTTCCCTCAGTTAAGAGCAGCAGAGGCCACTGAAATGAATCTACAGAAACATGGGCAGGGCGATTGATTTGCTCGTGTTGTAGCACAGGAGTAAACACCTCACAAGGCCAGAAACAGGTAACTTGTGCAAGAAAGTGATTCTACAAGCTATTCCTCCTGGTTTCCCAGGGATCCTGCCCTATTCTACTTCATCATCACTGACAACAGGATTGAGAACACCATCAGCAGGCTGGCAGATGACACCAAGCTGAGTGGTGCTGTGGAAAGGCTGGAGGGATGGGATGTCATCCAGAGGGACCTGGATAGG
>JAOEGS010002745.1:0-26503 GCA_025447755.1 Corythornis vintsioides | reverse complement strand
AGTAAATCTCTGTCTTTGCTGAACTGGGGTGCCCAGCACTGGACACAGTATTCCAGGTGGGGTCTCACCAGTGCAGAGTAGAGAGGGAGGAGAACCTCCCTTGCCCTGCTGCCCACACTCCTCCTAATGCATCCCAGGATGCCATTGAGGGTCTATGTAGCATGGCCAGGGTCCATGCCCAGGGCTCTGCATGTCTGCAGACCAAGTGTCTCCCTGCTGGACCCTGCTTGCTCTAGTGTAAATATTGAAGACAGCAGCTCTGGTTCTTGAAGGCTTTTGGTTTATATAAAGGCATAATCCTCCACTGCTGAGAGCAGATCAGCACAGGCCTGGGAGGTGTGCAGCACCAGCACCCAGCCTCTGGGAAGGAACAGGGTCCCCTGGTCCATCCTGTTACACAGGGTGACACTGTGGCTTTACCCAAACCAAGCTCACCAACCATCCCAGCAGAAACACATTACTGTAATTCCCCAAAATCTCAGACAACTGCCACAAGCCCTAGCAGTTTGGATGACTGGGGGTGAGAAGATAAAGGGCTGTAACAATTTTATGTTAAATATCCATGACAATTTACTGTGAAAATTTGAATCTGGATGCATAATGTCACTGAAAAATCAAAAGTAATGAATTTTTGACACAGCTAATCTTACAGTATTTACAGTATAAAAAGAAGCAGCAATTCTTCAGAGGATTAGTCTGATCCCCCTCAGTGGCACCAGAGCACAATTTTCATTAAAAAAGGCTATATCCCTGAATAAATTCAGCACCATAAACATGTTACTACATTCCATGAAGAAGAAACAAAAAAAGCAGTTTAATCAGATCATATTTCCAACACAGAGTAAGTGTCTCATAAACTGTGAAACAGGGAAAGGTAAACTCCATGAATTTCCTCTCTGCTAGCTCAGTTTGCTTTCAGCAATTGTAGAAAATAAAATTATTGAAGAATAACAATTTGATTTTTTTTTAAACTGGTAACATAAACAGTCTCTTGCTGCAAATGAATCTGAAAAGAGCAGCCACTGCTTTTTCCTCTCTCTAGATAGGAATTGTTCTGCTCCTGCTCTAGTCACAATTAAAAATCCCTGTAGTCCTAGCAACTGGGCCACTGAATGTCTGAGGCAGGCCTTATAAAGGTCTGAGAAACATCCCCAAAGCCCTAAGCAAACAGAGTTTAAAAGGGAAGCATTCTTCTTCACTCCTTGACTACCTTCTTCTTGTTGCTGAGAAAAGAGGCAAGTCCCTTAATTCCCAATATGATATCTCTGTATATTAACTTGTTAGAATAAAGGCTGAATTCAAAACTAGATCACTTGAGTAGAAATTCAGTACCTAATTTACTGTAATATTAGGCCCCTGGCTCCTATTCTCTTCAGTTCATAAATGCAGATTGGCTAGAGGGACTGCAAAACACAAAGCAATAACATAAAATAAACTATTAAAGCAAAGGACACCATGTTCCTTTGATTCTCACACCCACCCACACACAAACACCCACGGATACTCCAAAGCTCCTCAGGAGTAAGAATTCTGAAATGTGAAAAGTCCAGTAAACACAGCTGTAAAATAGACTTGGCACTTTTTTTTATGTGCATGTCCTGTGTCATTAAGCAGCTTTCCCAGAAAAAAAAAAAAAAATACCATGACATCTACATGCCTTTTTTGGGGTTTTTTTTGCTGCTAGAGAGGTAATTGCTTTTTCCATTGAAGTCATTTCAAGCTACTTGCTATACATTGAGTGACAGAGAGGAGAAGTGATTTTGTGTTCCCACAACAAATTAAAAAGGTAGCAAAGTGGTGGAGTAACCCCAAGACAATCCTTCTCATCCCTTCAAGTTATTGCACATGAAGCTTTAAAAACAATGCAATGTCCAGCTATTGATTCCATGGTGAAACATTTCATCCCAAATTTTTTTTTTTGCAACAGTCGTGTCCACATTGTTTTTGAGATTGTAAATATCTGGATATATCAAGCAAGTTGTTAAGGTTTGGATTTACAGAGATCCCTTTAAAAAATTACACTCCTTTTCTGTTTGGAAAGAATATCTTGATTGTGCCAGAGGTCTGATTTGCCCTTCAAGTTTTTCTGCCTTACAGTAGCCTGCTGCCCAGGCATCCAAACTCAGCTGTGTGTCCCATGCACCAAACCCTCAGCTCAGGCTGGTAGATACTCCTGGACAGCACATTCCAGTGGCACCATGCCCACATGTCCATGGAAAATGGTCTGGCTTACAGCACTCCAACAATCCTTCCCTTTATTTTTTTAATTTCTTAAATATCAACTCAGCTGTCTAGAATGCAGTGCTCCTACTAAAAGGCAGACATAAAAAGGGTAGAAGGTCTGGATCTGTCACCTCCATCCTGGATGCTACAGTGCAGAGCTGGGTTCAGTGTTGAGCTCAGACTGCACCATGCCCCACATTTCACAGTAGATGTTTTACAGCACTGAGAGGAAGAGCTGAGAATGGACACATAACACAGTTATTCAAAAGCAAGAAGCCTCTCCTAAGGATTCTCAGATGTCTGGTTAAAGCTGATTCAGCCTGCTGAGGTAGGAAAAAGGAGTTGAAGTAGGTTTATTATTGTCTGCTCCAGTTTTTTTTCCTTCCCCATCCATCTCCTCTTTCCCAAAAAAAACCTGTGGACAGAAAAAGGACAGATCCTTCTGAAGAAGGCAGTTTATTTTCACAATATGCATTGACTGACAGTCATAAACTCAAAAACCAGTCCAGCCACCCTGCAGTTCTCCAGCCTCCAGCTTCAAACCAAGATCTGATGCACTGCTGGCAACACAGTGGAAGGGCTTTTTTAATTATACTATAAGATATGTATGTGTATATTTATACAAGCACTAGAAAAGATGAATACACATAAGCTATATATTTATGTGTCATATGTGTTCCAAACAACTAAAGTTGTTATAATTACTTCTCTATTCTATAGAAGTAATATATACAAACTGAGATCTTATTCAGAAAAACTACAATTCAAAGGTTTCTTTCAGTCTTCCTGGGCTGCATTTTTGAAAGCTGCTGCTGCAAAGAAAAAACCAAACAAACCAAAAAACCAACATTTAATCCCAGAATGGGATGGACAAATTTAATAAAAGGGTTCAATAAAATCCAGTGTTGCAGTGACAATCTCATCAAGAGCTAGAATGATATAAAGCAATCAGCTAAACTGAACCTCTACTCCCTCTGCTTCCATTTCTAGGCATGAATAAATGTATCATGAATGCAGAACAAACATAACTCTTCCAACATCTCCAATCCTCTCTCCCTAGTTTCTAATTGAATCATTTTGTTTTGTGATTTGGTTTTCCCAGCACTACTAGTATAAAACAGTGCAACACAGTGGCATTGTACAGGCATTAAAATACTTTAATACAAATACATTACATTCATAGTTGCAGCAAGTCATATTGAAGCTCAGCTGGCCTGAAAAATAATAGCTTGTAAAAATATCAGGGTGAATTTTACTCTGTTAGTATAGACAAGTATAGAACAATGATCAGTGGATACTCTGATATCATCACAAGCAAATACAGAGCATGGATTACCACCTATTAAAAAAGCTTTGGCAGTATTTTGAACCATCAGATGTAGTCACAAACATCCTTCAGGTTGTCATTGGTGTGCCAGAAGAAGACTGTTGAGACCCAAAAAAAACCAGTATGGAAAATGTGACCTTACATCCTCTGAGCTGTGTCAGTCCTTATATTCACCCCTGGAGTCTTTCCACTGCATCTTTTCTTGAATTTGGCTTCTTGTTTCAGTTTCCCCATGAAATAGCACTTGATTCCCTTGAGAAATTATTTGTTTACAGCAAAAAAAAAAAAATATCAGAACATCTGGAGCAGTATTAGAAAGTATTTTGTGGGATTTTTTTGGGTTTTAGCCAAAGGTTATTTTCTGTCCCAGAATGCTACCTGCTTGGCCCCAGCCTTAGTAAAAAAGCCCCAAATGCCCAGATGTTTTAAATGTTTGGTTGTCAAGTATAGACATCACACAAATCATTTGTGGATTCAATGTCTTCTAGACACCATAAATAAATTTCATTGCACCAAGGGCAGTAACCAGAGGTGGTGAAGAAATCTTTGAATAATACAAAACATGCCTGTGCACCTGCTTAGCAGCATGAGCTGCTTTACCCTCAAAAACTAGTAAGTGTACCATAGAGGGGAGGCCACAGCTCTTGAAATCACACAGAGCTTGGAGAAAGCTAAAATTACCTTTGAACATTAAGTCACAAATGTCAGCTGAATGGCATTTATTATTTATTCCTGCATCATCTCCATGGTATCACAGATGTCCAAAGGAGTTTACAGTAGCACTTCTGCATCAGCCAGCTTCTTGTCTTCTTCTGCTGCTTTTTCTTTTCCAGAATTAAATCCAGCTGTACCTAGTACATCCTACTGAGTCCAAGCTTCTTCTGTTACATGTTGGGAGTTTCCTAAGGCTGACATTACAGGTTGGAAAGTCTACTGTGTATTCTGTTTAAAAGAAAGAACTAAAAAAAGCAGAGATGAAAATTAAGTCCTTAAGTAAAAAGACAAAAAAAAAAAGAAGATTCCCCAGCCCTCCAATTAAGGGCTTGCTTATTCAGGCCTCCTACTTTGCCAGCAGACTACACACTAATAAAACCAATTTGGGATTATTTAGAATTGAGCAAAAAATGGAGTGAGTTTAGAGAGCCAGCATGAAAATCACTGGCATAATGACAAGCTCCAGCAATAAGAAAATTAAATTACATCATTACACAGAAACATAAGCACTGATGGAATTCCACAGCTTTAATGAAGCCAGTATGGAGTTCATGACCCTCTATGAAAAATGTGTTTAACAATGATGGGCTGGGCCACTGAGTGCCATTATTTATTCAAAGTCCTAAAAGAGAGCATGTCTTGCACCCTGGATGAGTCTAATCAGCAATAAAAAATGATAGCCCAAATAAAAGACATGAATTTGCTTCTCCCAGCATCCTCTTTATAGCAACAGAGTAGAAAAGGAGAATATGAATTCTGTAGCATTCTCATAAACTGAGCAACTGCTGGTGAATGAAGGGTGGAGCTCAGCTCCATCCATGGGTCATGGCAATGTTTTAAGGGATGTAGAAGAAGGATTTTCTTACTTCAACAATCAAAGAGGTTGAAGTAGAAAAGAGGTAGAAAGAGGCAAACTGGGGTCAGGGTGCACAAGAGAGCATCATGTATTTGGGAAAAGAAACAGGGCAGAAAATTCCTGAATTTAGAAGTAAAGCAGGACCAAATAAATCCTACATAAAACTTATGATTCATTTCATGTTAGATAGCTGAAAATCAGGAATGTGATGTCATTACTTGTAAATCAAACAGCACCTAGGCCTGCTTCAGACTCAACTCTGCCAGGCTCCCCTCTTTACACCATTCAGCTGCTCATGAACCCTGGTGTAGTTCAGAGCCTTTTCAGCTAACACCACTCAAAAATCTCCAGTTATGGTTCAAAAGTGAGCACAGAGAGGCAGTTGCCATGCAGAGAAGGATGGTTTAGCAGTGTGGCTGAAGGGTGTCCCATGTCAATCAGCAACAGCACTGGGCAGCACTCCCAAGCAGATTCAATGAATTAATGTAGATATAGCTAGAAGGTCCATTGCTGCTGCTCCACTCCTACCTGGCTTCATTTCTCCTCCTGAAGAGAGAGAGCAGAAGGGGAGCATTTTCAGCCCCAAGTCACTTGAGAGTGATGGATACTGGCATTTGTTGCAGTGCCCAGTTGAGTTCCGGGAGCATGGTCAGAGATTTACAAGAAATTAAATCAAACCTGGAAAAAAAAAATAAAATCTCAGCTGTATATGTCATGAGATTATTTGCATAGTCATCTTTTTTTCATCTGGTTTACTTGGATTTTAGATCAGCTCCTGAGAACACAAAGTACTTTGGACTCCATATGAAGTCCTCAAGTCAAAATGCTATTAGGATAAATTTGAACTCACTCTTTAGGGAGAAAACAAAGTCAAATCCAACACCAAGAAGAAGAATCATTTCAGTACTCATGGGAGAAGTGAAACACTATTCAAATCAATGCAGAGCAGGTAAACACATTCTCTCTCAAATTGCATTTTAGAGCAATATTTTATTAAGGTTAATGCTACTTTTCAAGTTGTTGTGGGGAACTGGGGAGAAAATAATCCTTGACTTTCAAAAAATTGTGCTTTGAAGCCTTCAGATGATCTTTTTTGTTTGTAGAACTTTTGGTGTTTCCACCTAGCCCTCTTCCATATGCAGCCAAGACCTTTGGTTGAGCATTTATTGAACAGGTACATCTTACTCTGCCACATAAATCCTGTTCTATTGACATTTCCTATGCTAAATAAGCCTTTCTTCAGCTGTTTAAAATTCACCATGTAAGAGTGTTTGTAAAAAGATGTTAAACAAAGAGAAGAAAAAAAAGGAAGAAAAATGCTTCAGGCAAAGTTTGCCATCATCATCTTCTTACTGTAATTATCACCACAAAGCACAGCAAAAAATGGTCCAGAGCAAAATGATTTCTCTAACATGGCAAAGTAATAAAGGTCAGATTCTGATTTCCTGATATTTATCAGTATTAATAAGAAGAAAGGCAGCTCCTCAGTGTTTTACACCTTTCTCATAATATAAATAACACACAATTCCAAAGCATGGGGGGCTGATACTTTGAAGACATTCACCTCATTCCCTCAGAGCCCCTGATCTTGCCTGTTTTCAGTGTTCCCACTTCCAGGTAAGCACTGGGCTGGGCTGTTTCCATCAGCATCTCTGCTCTCAAGTGCCTCCATGCTGCAGGGCACAGTCTGCAGTCAAGCCAGTTTGCTCAGGAGGATGCTCTATATTGTGCTGACCATGGCCTCTCATCCCTTTTTAAACAGCAGAGAAAAACATCTGTGGAATAAACCTGATTTTCTGAGGAGCTGGAGGTTATTACTAAGAGAAACAAGGCGAGAACAGAGAAAAAAGTAGGATAGGTCCAGGAGGGGACATTGGAGAAAAACAAGCCCTAAATTGCTGCACTTTTTATAGTTGGAGGAGGATTGCCATTTAAATGCTGATGTTTGCCAAAGCAAATCAAATATTTATTAAGGAAAACTCCTGTTTGGGTGGAAAACTGGAGCTCTTCAGAACCAATGACATACTTACCTGTACTATATGGATTTTATTTTTTTTTTCCAATAATCACACATTATAGAGAAAAGTTAAAACCAGAGCTTGACACAGCACAGTCAGAGAGATTACTTTTCACTGCAACATTTGGAAATAACCCAGGTTTTCCAGCATTTAATAGGTAATGGAGTTCAGCTTCCCACTTGTACTTCTAAATGAGTCGCAGCCACTGCTGTAGGTAATGCCAGTTAAACAGGTTGTGGTGCTAAATATTCTGAGGGGGGTGATTTTTACTTTGTCTTACTGCTCTAGAGAAGATTATCTTGCAACTGTTTACTGCAGTGCCTGATTATACCTGACTGAAATAACAGAAAAAAAACCCAAAAAGCAACAAAACAAACCAGCAGTATTTCTTTTCCAGAAATCATCATAATCTAAAAAAAAAATCTGATTTCTGTGGTTTTTTTCCATCAAAAGGAACTATGTTATTTAGTTTGAATGTCCTTCCCAGCAAACAAAACCAAAGCAAACAACAACAAAACACAACACCAAGAGCAAACTTCTGTGAGACAAATTTGCAGTGTTTGTTTGCTCTGAAACAGCCAGACTTTATCAATGCTGCCCCAGAAACATCTCTGCTATAGACAGACCCTTTAGCAAGCAGAAGGCAGAATACAGAGAAAATCAATTGCATAAATGTCTTTTTCCCACTGCCCAGACTGAAACCTGTTCCCACAGACATTTTGTGAAACTTTTCCCCCAGATGGATTGCTCACCAATTCTCAAATAACTCAGACCTTGGCACACAGAGTAGATCTCAGTGCTACATGCAACCCATAGTTGCCACCTCCTTCTGCTGCCCTAAAAATATGCTGTCATACCTGTGCCTTTTCCTCCCCTCATGCTCACACTTGCAAGTGAACATCTCTCCTCTTGCTGCCTCCTGCTTCCTTCTGTGCTCACCCAACACCTGCCACAGCAGCCAAAGTGTTTCCAGTGATGTAAATGGCACAAGCTGCAGCTGCAAAGGTGTCTACCTTACCTGAGGACTAACACAGTACTGCAAAGACACTATGGAAACAATAATGAACTTAGATGAGGACAACTTGGCCTTCTTATCATTCACAATAACAACAGGTCACAGCCTTTCTGAAAAAAAAAAAAAAAAAAAAGGACAAAAACTAGAAAGATGGTTGCATTAGTTCACAAAAATATCTTCTGAAAACCTAACACTATTAAACCAATAGCAATAAAATAAGCCTTGGCAAATTTATACAAGCTAAGCCAGCCAGAAGGATTCTGAGAAGGATTTTCAGTGTTTGTATTCTCATAAATTAATTATTACTTCCTAGGAACAGTATTCTAAGTATAACAAAATAAAATCTCAACGAAGGAGTTTTACAGTACCCTCATGAATCTGTAAAGTGATAATGCAAACACACAAGGTGATTTATGTGTCTGTGTGTGCTAAATGTATCACAGAATGCTGATGTGTAAGGTGGAATTATGTTCTTAGGAATAAATCTCTGGAACCATCTCTGGATCTATCCAGTTATGTCATATTGTACCAATTACAGCAGCATTTGAACACCTTTCAACTAAGAATACCAGTAACAGCCTTTGTCTGCTTTCCCACAACAGGACTGCATTCCTATTCATTTCTGTGCTAGCAGATGAGTTGGTTTGTGTATCTGGTGCCTGCATCACAGCTTGTTGGTGTCTCTAAGCACAACACAGCATAAGAAGAAATAACAGAAGTAATATCTGGTTTGTCTGGTAATATTGTGTGTGTATATACAGGCCTTGGAACTCAATGTGTAAATATTGCATTTGCTTTTGAAAAGAAGTATTATTTATCACACTAGCATTTCTCTCATTTTATAGAGGCAGATTATCATCTCTGGTCCTGAAGATTTCTTGTCACACTGGTTCAACCCTATGTGCATCTCCTTATAAGATAAACCCTCTATGAAATACCAAGAGTGAGATTTTGTATTTTCCCAGCCATTTAATAAAAAGTACTTCATTATTCATTCTAGAGGAGTCTCTCTGGAGATAGCAAACTCACTTTTCACAGGAAGATGCTTCGTCTGCAAATCACAGCAAACCAACCTGGGAAGATAAAACTCAGAAAGAACTTTTAAATTAACAGAAAATGGGTGAACAATTAATAATTCATTATTGGGGAATGTATGACACCTCCATTTATCATCAAATGTTTGCAAAGGCAGTACATGGACTTGTGTGCCTTTTATGGTCTGTGTAGGATCACTGCTGAACACTGGCCCAATCTTTAGAGTGTGACTGATATAGTCAGACCCTTAGTCCTTCACTGACTTATCTACCAAAATGATATGAAAAATGGTGTCAGCAATGAACTAAATGCTCAGATTCTTCAGGGGTAAAAGAATCAGGAATTTCAAAGCTTGTGCCTATTACTTCAGCATGACTGGCTGTAGATGGTTATGCAACAATTCGTGGAATCTCTGCGTGTACAATTTTAAAACAGCTTGATATTGTGAATTACCCAGAATAACAGAATGGTAGGGGTTGGAAGGGACCTCTGGAGGTCATTTAGTAACCCCCCTGCTAAAGCAGGTTGTCCTGAAGCAGGTGACAAAGAAATGCATCCAGGCAGGTCTTTGAAAACTCCACAGGAGGAGACTCCACAACTTCCCTGGGCAGCCTGTTCCAGTGCTCCATCACCCTCAAAGTAGTTTTTCCTCAGATGGAACTTTCTGTTTTCCAGTTTTTGTCCATTTCCCACTGTCTTGTCACAGGGCACCACTGTAAAGAGTCAGGCCCCATCCTCCTGACACCCACCCTTTAGATATTTATCAGCATTCATAAGATCCCCTGTGTTTTGACAGGAATTGCCTGTGTTTAATTTGTGAAGACTGATTCTGCTTCATACACAGATTTTGTCTTCCATCTCTGCTGGTTATTTTCTCTCATTCTTATTTTGTACTGAAATTCCCAAGGATGGTGATTGGGGGCTAACAGCTGAGCAGTGATGCCACCTTTCTGCCAGTGTGTCACATAACCTGCTGTGGAAACAGCAGCTGTTCCCTGCTAACTCTCACTTGTATACTCAGCCATGCAGCATCTTCAGAGCATTTACAAGCTCCTTTGCCATGGTCAGTATGTGCACAGTCCCACACATCACTTCTGGCCATGTGCTGAGACTGTGCCTATGCATGAGGTCTCCTAAATAACCTGGCTACCTGCTTTCCTAAACCTGAATTTCAATAGAGAGTAGCCAAGCAGGGGATTATCAGGTGGGCACCTGGATCATCTGAGAAGGTGGAGAAAAGGTTTAATTGATACAGAGAACTATAGTCTACATAGAGAAGCAGAACTTAATTCAGGAGAGGAGGCAGAAAGCTAGATATATGCCAGAGCTATAAGGAGAAGAGATATTGCTCCAGGAGGAGAATTCTGGGCAGCACAAACCCAAGGATGGTTCTGGACAAAAGAGAAAAGAGGAGTACAGTTATACATGAGGATGCTCTGGTTCTGATTTCTTGTCCAAGGTAACATTAAAAAATTACCTTTTTCTGGAAGTCTTCCCAAAACTTCATCTCTGCACAGCCAGAGCTCTGAGAAAGAATGAGCAACTGCATTTGAGGGACACCAAGTGATCATCACTGCTCATTGCTAGTTTAAGCTTCTAGGCATTGGAGTTCTGTTTCTGAGAAAGACAACCAGGCTTCACATAAGAAGTTTATTCAAGGGACCAAGGAAACAACACCAGAATTATTAAAGCAGCAGAAAGCCTAAAAGTGCATAGGACCAACACTGGATCAATTAGACAAAATAAAACAAGATACTGATGTTCAAAATATTTAAAATTTATGAACCTACCTGTTTTTTGTTCTTATGATTACTCATTCCTGCTGCAACAAACATGCTATTTATTCCCCCCTGATTTCAAGTCGTTTTGCTTATTTTTCTTTTCTCCAAGTTGGCCAAAACATTTGTCTGGAGCATTGCAATATCTCTGGCAAAGCCAGCAGAGTGGCTTGCCAAATAACACGCACACAAAAGCTGGAATGAACACCAAAATGTTGATGCTGGCTTATAAACAGGAGGCCAGTTTTCAAGGTCAGCAAGAGGTAAGTGGTTTGTTTGTTCTCCTGGGGGTAAGTATTAAGCCTCTGAGAGTTAGAAGGGAATTAAACCCAGATGTTGCATTTTCTAAGGAAGTGATGTACTCAGCAAGCTATTCTATAGCCAGAGGAAGCACATCTGTCCTGGCTCTTCATTGCTACCTGAAACAGACATGCTGGGTTTTGAGAGAATAGCTGCAGATAAAGACCTCTCCACAATATGGTTTCTCCACCACCTTCTCAGCTACTTTTAAATGCACCACAGAAGTAGCAATATCCAAAGAGCTTAGCTCAGATGTTAGATAGGACATCTATCTCCTGGAGATGCAAGTCTTCTCTGACTAAAAAAGAAGTGCAGGCACTTCAGCTGGAAGGTAAAAGTGGTTTAGACGTGGTTATTCCACCAAAGCCATATATCTAAGGGCTGTGCAGGCCCCACAGCCAGTGCATCATCTAAGTCCTTGGCTGCTAGAAGCTGCTGAAAGTGACTTCACTGGATTGCAATCTGCCTGTGCAGTTAACTCAAGAGCCATTGCCATCTCCTGTACTTGGGCCCAGAAGTTTCTGTAGCTCTTGAGAGTGATGTCACAAGCAACTTGTTCTCAGTTCTGTGGAGAGTGAGCAAGGTATTTGCAGGATCAGGCAGCCTCCCCTTATTTGGGGCAGGTCAACACGAGCATACACTTCATCTATATTCTGCACTGCTTCTCAGTGCACCTCTAGCCTCACTTTAAAGTGTCTGTGACTAAAGCCATTTATAGCAGAGGATACAGGTAACACAAATAAAGCCTTTTGCCTCCTCAAAGCTCTCTTGTATAGCAGAAAGATCAGTCAGAGTGCTGCAGTCTGTCTCAGGATCGAGGTGTGTGGAATTATCATCCCCCCCTGTACTCAGCACAGATAAGTTCCAATTGTGGAAATTCAAAAGGTCATGGCAACACCATCAGTGAGGCAGTCTGCAATAACTGCTCAAAGTGGGAGCAAGCTATGGCTCAGACACAAGCTGCCAGCATTCATCTCTGTGGACACAACAAGGAGGTACAAGAAATAATAGAAGAAAGGAAGAAAAGAAGAAAGATGATGGAGAGCTGGATGGGTTTCCTGGCTCACAGTTCATAAGCAAGTTTCAGCATCACCTGGTGCATGCAGAGAACTCACAGGGGTTGTGCAGGTGACACAGCCTTGATTTGCCTGTCTGTGGCCTTATCTGTGCAGGGGTGGCACACGGGGAGCTGTGGAGGTGGCTCAGCCTTGAGATGTCCATATACCCCTGGCCCACATATCCTGATGTCTTTACAGTCTTCAGTCTTGCTGTGGCCTCTTAGATGTTACCTGTCTGCATTTAAATAATGTCTGACAATATTGAGTCAACTGAATTAATGAATATGAAACAATACTTTTGGGTTGGGTTTTTTTTCCATACAAGAGAAACAGCACAATGTCATCTGCATTTCCTAATTAAAAACTTCAAATGCTGTTGCTGTATAATAGTGCCAAAGTTCACAAAGATGCATAAAATCCAATTACTACAGACCAACAGAATAAAATTCAAAAAACAAGATTAAAATGTATCTTTATCATTACAGAATAATCATGGTAAAAAAAAAATAATTAAAACAAAAAATAAAACACCACAGCAACCACTGTCCCCTACATTCCTGCTCTTAGAACATGTCCTGAAGCACCTTGCAAATTTATTTCTTAAATATCTCCAGGGTGGTGATTCAGCCACCTCCCTGGGCAGGCTGTTCCAGTGCCTCACAAATCTCTCCATAAAGAATTTCTTCCTAATATCCAATCTAAACCTCCCCTGCTGCAACTTCAGGCCATTTCAGTTTGTGCATATACTGCATAAAGCTACCACATAAAATTCTGATCGAAATCATCTCAAGTTACTATGTCAAATGTTCCAGGGTTAAGCCTCCAGAAATAGACATTTAAGAATTATCTGAGTGCTCAGTCCTTTTTTTTTTTGCTTTTCAGACAGTGGAAATCTGGATGGCATGAAGTCCCTTTATTAGCTTTCATGAAGAAAGGAGACTTCGTGCCATCTGAAAGGTAAGAGAAGCAGCATAATTTAACAAGCCAGACACAGACGAGTCAGGGCAATTTAGTAGATGTTTTCCTCCTCCAGAGCAATGGGTTTCTAGTCCCCAGGCTGTGTTTGAGGCAGAGGGTTGTGCATTACCATTTACACTGCTGCCATCTATTGGCTTCCCTGGGCTTTTATCTTCTATAAACGACGCAGCCACAGTTCCTTTATCAACTTCTTGCACTTTTGATTGGTTTTGTCGATAGGATTTATCTGGCTAACACACACCTGCAATAAGAGCACTCCGTGAGAATTGCCTCAGGCTTGCTGGAAAATCAGTGGAAGAAACAAGTGCTTCTGGGGTGTGATTCATTTCACCTCAAAGGAGATGACCAACATACATCAGATGAACAGCACCCAGAAAAAAAGCATTACTGTGCTTTGCCCCTGGCTATAATGGGATCTGAAGAGTGACTGGCTCAGGTGTGGAGATCACTGTCACACTGTAAATAAGCACAGAAAGACAGCAAAAGGAATATTTCCCTCTTTATCCAGCAAGGAGAGCCTTAGAGGTGCTGCTGATTTTTAATTCATTAATTTGCATCCATGCAAAACGAGTTGACAGGTATTACAGAAGCAAATATTATCTACATGCAACTTTGGAGAAGTGTGAGGACATTTGGTCCAGATTCCAGCTCCACTTCATATTTTCCTCAGCAGTATAATTGTCTTTAAGAGGTTTCTACCTCTCCTCCCTACTCTGCCTCCAGCAGCCAGTCCCTTTCCCTTCTCAGAAAGCTCAGTAAGAGAAATCTCATGTGCACTTTCCTGCACACAAATACACAGCCCAGAAGGAGATATTAATCTTTTCTAAGAAAGGCTATAAACTGTAGATCTGGACTATTCAAGCTCTAGACTTAAGTACAATTTGCTTTCAAACATTATGGTTGGAATCAGTGATCCAGGAGGTCCTTTCCAACCATGATTGTTCTGTGAAAAACATTATTAGCATCATTATCGCTAATAATGTTTTTTAATTGCAGAAAATTTGCAAGTTTTTCCTTGTGTTTCCCCTCAGCCTCTTGTGCTCCAGCTGACTCCCATTGCCTCTTGTCCTGGCACTGGATGGCACTGAGCAGAGTCTCATCCTCCCTACACTCCCCCTTAACATATTGATTGACACTGCTGAGCTCCCCCCTCAGTCTCCTCAAATCAAATAGGCGGGACAGGAGGAGCTCGCACCCTGTGAGGGACAAGAGGCTCCAGAGCGCAGCTAAAAGGGCGGTGGCGGCGCTGTGGGGAGGAGCCGGGCTCCAGGGGGCAGATAAAAGGGCGGTGGCGAGGGGAGGAGCCGGACTCTAGCCGGCGCTTTCCCGCAGCCCCACAAGGTGGCGCCGCGGGACCGCTGAGGGTCCGGGCGGAAGCGCTGGCGGGAAGCTCCGCTCTGTGCTTCCCTGTCCCAGGCGGAAGGGAGAAAGCTCCAGAGCCGGCTCTGCTCGGCTTCCTTCGCCCACCGCAGCTACTCGGGTGTGTGCGGGGGATGGCGGCGCCCCTGTGCGGGCGGTAGCCCAGGCCTCCTGCCTCGCCAGGCCGGGCTGGGGAGGGTGGGCCGAGGTGCTGTGAGTGGGAGAAGAGGCTCGGGAGGGAGGTTGCGGAGCCCGGGCGATTGTGAGGGCCGGGGAGGTGGTGTTTATGGCGCTCAGGTCGGCTGTGCAGGTTGCACAGGCCTTTCCAAGGCTAAATGTCGGGCTGAGGTGCGGGAGCTGAGGCGAGAGGCGTCCTCCGTGTGCTGGCGATTGGGGCCTGGGTGGGCCTGGGCATGAAGGCCTCATTTTCTGCCAGCCCTTAGATTTGTTTGGCCTCTTTGGCAGAGGCAAGAGCTCTTCTTTGGGTTTATGACTCCTAAAGTTACTGGGTAGGTCATCTGCTAGGCCAGGGAACTAATTTTGCCTTCAAAAACAAATGTGGAAGTTTTCATGCTCTTTATTTCATGTATGGCTTGTCAATTTAGATATAAACATAAGCTAACTGGGCTGCTAATTGTATAGCTTTTAGCACTTTTTGTCCTAAATAGTTTTTGGGTTTCTGTCCAGGATCTTGGAAAAGATCCTCTCAGAGAATATCTCCCTATTTTGTGGAGCATCAGAGACTTAAAATGTCTGAGGCTCTGCACAGCTCAGAAAAAGCCATAATGCATATGCTAAAGTTTCATCTGCATGCTTTGTTGTCAGTTCTAGTGGTTAAATGTGGATTGTCCCTGAAATTAACATAATTTTGCCTTGATGTGTAATTTTTTTTTTTCCCTTCCATTCACAGGAATCACTACTCTTGGTGTGAGGACATAGCTGTGAAGACATCATAGTGACAGGTAGGTCTTCATAGCTTAACTGACTCTCCAGTTGGGTTGATGAACAGCCATAAGTGTATTCTAAGTGCTGGACAGCCATTTACAAACAAGGATGTGATGTGTAGAATCATAGAATGTTTAAAGCTAGAAGGGGCTCCAAAGGTCATCTAGTCCAGCCCACCTGCAGTGAGCAGGGATACCCTGTAATATTGGCAAATTTTACCTTATTTTTAAGGGAAGTAACTTGTGCTGTTAACTATCTCAGCAATCACAGGTTTATATTCCTGTGTGACACTAACTATGATGCTTTGGTATTAAAGTTTGTCATACTACAGCAATGCATGGTATTAATGGGAAGCACAGAGCTTCATAACACTTACCAGACATTTCCCTCTTCTGGTGATAATTCTGCACCAAAAGTAAACACTAGCAGTATAAAGTGAAATAAGTGTCCTCTGGGAGCAGTGAGTATGCAGCTGGGGCCTCTGCCCTTGGGTTGAGGTGCTGCCTAAGGAAACTGCTCCAGGTTGAGAGCCCCTGCCTTACAGGGTGAGTGACTGTGCTTTTGGGTCACCATTTCTGATTATTAAGCTGAACTGGATACTGAGTTAAGGACATCTCTAGCCTGACTGAAGAAGGCACTTGCCAGCTAAAGAATCACAGAATTAGAAATGTCTGGGTTGAAAGGGATCTCTAAGTCCAATCCCCCTGCTGAGAGCAGGGATATCTTCAACTAGAGCAGGGTGCTCAGAGCCTTGTCAAGCCCCACCTGGAATATCTCCAAGGATGAGGCCTCAACCACAGGGACAAAAGCAGCACTGAGCAAAGGATGTGGTCAGCTGTCTGTTGCTTTGAGCACTTCTGATTTAAACAGGAATTTTTTTTTTTCTGGAAAGCCTTATATAAGTGGGGTTTTTTGGTTGCACTGAAATTTCACCTTACTTTAATAATATCTTGTATTTTTACCATAATACCATCCAACAGGTTAATTTATTCTGTGCTCATTGCTGTTGTGCATAAAGTCAGGCCACCCTTGATCTCACATTTGGTAGCTTTTTCTGAGCTGAACCTGTCACTCCCAGTTTGGCAGGCTTTTGGTAGCACTATGTCCAGCACTCCACTAGAGGATTTTGCTCCCAGGGTAGGAATTGTCAAGTCCTAAAAACCAGTATTTCATGGTTGTGTCTCACAATGTGACAGGCATTGTCTCAACTTCTTCTGACTCCAGTAGAGTTAGATGCTGTCACTGATTTAATCAGATTTATTTTCACTTACTTGCCTCAGGTTGGTAAGGAGGCAGGCAACTTTTGATTTAAGGGAGTACATCAATATTTAAATATTTTAAAACTGAGAAAAGGATGTATTCACATTTATCAAAAAATAACTTTTCCATCATTAATGGTCAGCACAGGCAAACAAATCCCTTCCTCCTTTTAAATTGTACACTTGATGGTGAGTTTAATGTTCATTTTTTTCTGTATTTTTTGTAAAGTCTAAATTATAGAAGTAGAGATCTCATTTATTTTTTACTTCTTGTCATGTTTCATATTTTATGTAGCTTGTTTTGGAAGAGTAATTCAGATGAAAAGAAAACAAACTGTCTTAATTTAGTTCCTCAGCTTGCAATATTGTTATGCTCAGCTTTATATTGTAATCAAATATTCCATAAATAATTTAGGAAAAATAATTAAAGTTCCCATGTTTGGCAAAACAGGTTTTTCATATTTGGTAAACTAATATAGCTGGATAGTTTTGCCAGAGTTTTTTCCCTTTCTTCCCCTTCAAAGAGCATTATGTACATGTTGCATATTAGTAATAAAGTATCAGACTTCATCATTTGCTGCTTTAAAATGTGTGTTTAAGCTCTGAATCTAATTTCTGTTTATGCTGAAGCTAGTTCAAAGACTCTCTTTCTTTTCTGTACAAATGAGCATTAACATGAAAATGAAATGAACATAGTTTTTAAGTGGAAAGTGGAATAATCAGCTATCATGGACCTAGGTTTTTAAGTATGAGGAAAAGATGTTATGGCTGCCTTGACAGTATCAAAATGTATGTTGGAAAGGGACAGAAAGGATGTGTCTGTTCTAAGAGTGAAACAGGTGGGGCTGGAATGTCTCCAGAGCAGGAGACTCCACAACCTCCCTGGGCAGCCCCTGCCAGCCTCTGGCACCCTCACTGCCAACAAATTTTCCTTGTGTTTCCCCTCAACCTCTTGTGCTCCCACAAGAACAGGGTGTTTACTGATGAAAGGAAAGAAAAATATAAAGATAAAAGGTATTGTGTGTGCTTATTGTAGTGGGAAACTAAGGAATGGGGTGTTTACTGATGCTAATGAAAAACTATAAATAAGAGACTAGAGAAGGGATATTTAATAACTGTAGCCTTAGTGCTCAAGTTTCAACAACAATATATTTAGTGCTTATGACCATTTTAGTACATTCATTTTAATGAAGTAAAAAGCCATTGTTTTCTTTTCCAGTTTACCTGGATCACCAGAAAAACCTCCACAAGAGATGGTGAGTGGTCTTTATGGATTTCTGTGTGCTAACTTAGTCACATTTTATATACAAAATGCACATAAACACTTCTATTGAACTGTCAGTGCAGACATATCAAAACTAGATGTGGAAGTAGCTAAATCACTTTGAAAATAGACTTCACATTACAACAGTGAGTGATTTGTCTACTCTTGGGAAGACTCCAGAGACCTAACAGGAAAATAACCCAGGACTCTGATCCATTTGCCTTAGATTTATGGCTTTTGTTTCCTTGAGGAAATCTCTAATTTCCATTCATTCTGCAGCTGAAAAAGCACAGACATAGAGCTAAGTTAAACTTTAAAGTGTTCCTTCCCTTTTCTGCCCCAGTGTAAAATATTTCTGTTATTTCTTTTTTAACAGATGTATTTTTAAAATTCAAATGTAAAAGGGTTTTTCAAGGGTCACTTTCAAAAAAAAAAAAAAAAAAGCCACAAAAAGCAGTTGGACAGGCACCAGCATCACAGTTCTCTCTGCATCAACAGGCTTTTTGTCTTCCTGTCCCCTAAATGAACAACTGGAGCTCCTCAGATAGACAGATCAGCCAGCTGGAGTCCAGAACTTCCAGTAAAGTCATCAAGGTCCTTTTTAGAAACAGTTTAGAAGAACAAGATAATTTTGGAGCTTTAAAAGCATATGGAAAGAAATCAGATGGGGGCCTCACTTGCTTTGGTCAAGCTTCACAATGTTTCAAAACTGGATTTTTTTAGTGGAAAAGATAGACAAGAATGTTCTCAAAGTAACCTGTGGATGTATCTGATTTGACAACAGGACATTCTCATCCCACTGCTGCTGAGGAGTCAGTGTGACATTCTGAAGCAAAGCAGGAACAGTAAATAAAACATTTGTTCATCCTAGCTTTTAGCTGGATGGATGAATAAGAGTGAAGACATTCCATATGGAAGGCAGATGCTTTTCTTGCACCCACTCATCTTAGGCATCACTAATCTGCAGTGTGGTCTTAGAGCAGCTCAGTGTTAAGACTAAGAGGAGAATCAGAATCAAGTTTTGCCTCCCTAAATTGTTATTTTATTGGAAAGATAATTTGTCTGGACTTCTAAGTCACATAACTGAGCCCCACAGCCCTTCACAGGTAGGATGCAGTTTTCAACCAGAAATATCTTCAGGAATGAAAGAGATTTCAAAACTCACCAATGTTGTGGTGAGTGTTCCTCATGGACCCAGTTGGCTGGAGGTGTTTTGTTTCTGAGAGCACTTTACCAGTGAGAGCACTTAGAGAGAGTGTTTCTAGAGCTCTTAAGGGATAATGGGGTTAATTTAGCAGAAAAAAGGGAAACATGGGAGTTATTACTGCAAACCCTGTAACAATTTGCATTGCTGCCTTAAAAAACAATGTTAAACCAAACAAAATTAGCCTCTTTTGATATTGTCAGCATTAAATGGAAGGTATTTCTCAGGTGTGGTTGGTTTTTTTTTCTGGCTCATTTGGGATTTTTTTTTTCCCCCTAGAGAATTGTTTTAAAGCTACAGAATGGTGCCAGTGGAGATCAAGAAAATATAATATATAAATATTTTAGTCTTATGCCTTTAAAAAAAAAAAAAACACAAACAAAAATAACCCCAAACTAATAAAGGACTGTAAATGTCACATTCATCTCTGGAAACCTCAGCTAATCCTGCCATAGTTTTGAGTGTTTGCCAAAACTTGGTTTAATTAAATTTTTTCCAATTTAAAGTGCAGACATTCCATTTGGGCCCAAAGAAAAGATTTTCTATGGAAATTAAGATGTGAAGGAAACTTTTCCTATTTATTTGACTTGTTCTAGGCTCTCCTTTCTGACTTTTTTCTCAAATTCTTTCATCCCCTCTTTTTGAGTAGGATGAGGAGAGAGGTGAAATGGTCTTAAAAAGGGGGCTGAGGGGTAGAGGGACTGTGGAGCTTTGTAGCTTTTGGTGAAACTGTTTTCAGGAAAAGATTAGCTGGAAGAAAGGAGGTGTTTGAGCGTGTTTTGTTCTATGGAACTGTTTTTTTTCTGTGTGCTTTCTCAGTGCTCCTTTATTACCTGTTTTAAGTTGATTATGTCTCTTCTGGAGACATCCCAGCTCTACCTGGGTCTGTTCCTGGGTGACTTGGTCTAGGTGCCCCTGCTCTGGCAGGGGGGTTGCACTAGATGATCTCCTAGCTCCCTTCCAACCCCTCACATGCTGTGATTCTGAGATTTGCATTTGTGTTTACAGTGTTTGTCCCCTCAATTACTGGTTGTTTTATGTTTTTATTCTTTGTTCTTTCCCTCTCCCCCAAGTTTTGCTTGCAGGATGGCACTGAGCCGTGGTATTCCAATCATGTGTACTCAAGATACTGGAAGCACTACGACTTAGCCATGCGTTGGATGAGGAGACACCAGAGAGCCTACAGGAAAGCCATGGAATCCTTTTACAACCCACCATGGCATCCTTCTGCCTCCTCTGCAAGTACCCACTACTCAGACTGGGAGGGGAGTGACCCCCCCCAGACACACCGCCGCTCTCCCAGCTACACCCCGCGGGGAAGAGCCCCACAGCGTGGGGGAGCTCGGCGCTACCCGGGTGTCCCCCAGGGCAGGGAGGATGCTGACAGGGACTCTGAGATGGAGGAGGACTCGGAGTCTGAAGGGGAGCTGGAGTATGACTTGAGTAACATGGAGATCACGGAGGAGCTGCGGCAGTTCTTCGCCCAGACCGAGAGGCACCGGGAGGAGCTGCGTAAGTCCGGGTTTGTCCCGTGGTGCCTGCTTGGAGGGTGGGTGACTGACCAGATCCTGTAAGAATTCACACAGGTGCTGCAGGATTGCGAGGCAGGCGGAGTGAAGGAGGCAAAATTGGATGCACTTCATTAGAAAAAACTCTCAGGAAATATATGAAGGGGTTTTGGTAAGGGGGAGAGAGGAAATTATGACTGCAGAGAGGAGAATGCACTGTTTTCACAGAAAAAAACATTCTCTGTTGCAGATATCCTTCTGTGACCTTGGAATAGCAGTTTAATCTCTTCCTGACCCCTCACTGGCTGCTCTTGCTAAAAATATGATTTGATTCTTTATGATGAGCAGGTGAATTGGGAAGAGGTTTCTGGCTCAGAATACAGATTTCACTTTTCTTCCTTCCACCAAAGTGGTACTTAAGAGTTTTTTTGGAATATTCAGGTTTCTGTTTGTGTGCCATGTACTAACCTAGTTCTAGGTAAGTGTAACTCCATTCACTTCAGTAGCACTATTCATAGAATCCTAGAATGTTTAGGGCTGGAAGGGAGCTCCAAAGGGCATCTAGTGCAGCCCCCCTGCAGGGAGCAGGGACACCCTCAACTAGCCCAGGCTGCTCAGAGCCTTGGCCAACCTCACCTGGAATATCTCTGCATGCCTTAGTTTTTTCAGTCAGCTTCTCTGATAAAGTGAGGAGACTACTAATAATGGTCTGCAGTTCCTCAAAGCACAAAAAAAAGTAAACAAGCCCTTGATTTCATTGACATTTCAAAAGTGCCTCAATAGAACTCCTGGGTGAGTGCTGCTATCTAAATGCTAATTTTGTCAGTAATTAAAAATGCAGGATCTTGGTCAGAAATAGGTTTTTTTTCTTTCATGGTGGGGGGAAAAGGAAAATAGAATCAATTAAGAAACTTCAAAATAATACTAGAAACAAGCAGCAGAAGGAGGAAAAAATCCTTTTTTTTTTCTCTGGTGGTATGGAAATGAGCCAGTGTAGAGGCTATGTTGAAGGAAGTACCACTCAACTTTAGGAGGCAAGTGTTATTCATTTTTCTGGATGCTGTTTCTGAGCAAAAAGCAAATTTAGAGGATCATTAAGCTGTGATCTGTAATGACACTGGCATGCACACCTTTCATACTGTGCTGGATGATGATTGTTGTTCTGTAACAACAAGAAAATGGAAATAATACATCTCCATGTACAGACTGGCCAAAGAAGAAAACTTCAGGTTTATTTCATTTTTGTGCTAACTGCCAGGAGCTTGAAGAACAGATCCCCAACTTCTGTAGCAATGTTTTTGGTTTGGTTTTGACAGGGGGCATTTGCAGTGATTGGCTGGCTTGCACAGTAAAAGCTTTGAATCTGTCAAGCTCTGAGCCTTGCTGCATGATTTAACACTTCAGCAGTGATACAGTTGTTCACAAACAACCTCTTTTAAAACAATCTTTTTTTTTTTTATCTTTGAATTCATGTCAAATTCTTAGTAGGTTTTATATTCATGTCATGTGTTGCAGTCAAGTTGTGTGTTCCTGGAATGCCCCAGAGTAATTCTGAGCAGAGTTTTGCTGTGTGAACTCAGATTCCCTAATGCACTACAAAGTTATCTCATTCTAGATATACAGAGCATTTGGTTAAATCCCTCACAGACAGTTGTAAGTTTTCCTCTCAGTTTTTTCCTCACAGGCAATCATAATTATCAGTAATTCTATTTTTTAGGGGGTTTTCTTGTCACACTAGTCTGTGCTGTTTCTCCAAGTAACTGGTGTTCCTGATATACTGTGCTTCTTGGAGAGGTTTTTAGTTGTGTTTCAAACTCTTCTTTTAGGCTGTGGAAAAGCATATAGTTATTTTTATGGGTTACCACACTTGTCAGACCTAAGTAGTGTGCTGGATTCCCTATCCTAGATGTCAAGAACACAATACACTAAGTTGCCTTATTCTGTTTGCAAGAATTCAAAGGATAAAAGCCAAGAAAAGGAAGATTCACAAGCCTAGCAATTCCCTAAATGGTTTAATTGCTCTTATTTATTAGGCTTTTAAGTTTAGCATCTGAAACATGTAGTATTATGCTTTATTTTTATTCCCTTTTTATGTATAAGAGAAAATGAGTAACTGAGTGAGTACAGCACTGCAGATCCATTGAGAACCATTCTGTAGCAGTCAGAAGGCAGAGACAGTGTCCTTTATTTAAACACAAAGACAAGCAAAGGGAAGTAGCACCCTCAAGTCAGTTCATTACTGAAGGATAATAGTCTGTCAGTTGTTAATTTTATGCCTAGACTTTTTTCATTAAAGCCTCTGTTTGTATTGCCCACAAATACCCTCCAGCTTTTCTCAAAATAGTGTTGTCTCAATTTTTTTAGGCCAGATGGAAAATCTTTAAGGAAAAAAAAGAAAAGGAAATGGTGAATGAAGATGTTTGTTTCAAATCTGCCAGTTGTAGGTTTTTTCCCCTCGGGTTTCTTTTGCTCTGGGAGTTGATGGTTGTCACTCCCTCTTCTGTGAACAGGGAGTAAAAGAATTTTCCATGTTTTGGAACTTGAGTGCTACCAGATCCATGAAGCTTTCAGTTTTGTTTAAGGCCTATGTGCTTTTTTTGGACTTTGGTGCAGTTTTTTTGCCACCATGTTTTCCTTCTGCTTCTCCCTCTTCTTCATCTGGCTTTTTCTCCAGCAGACCAACACTTATTCTTGATCACCAGCATCTTTTTAATGTCTTCTTCCCCACCCTCAACTGTTAAAGCAGTGTGAACTTGTAAATATGTGCTCAGCTCCTTTGCTTTGTCAGCCTTGTTGTCACAGGAACTTTTTGCCACTATCTTTAGAAGTGGAATTGATGAAGCTTCTGAGAAATGCCTGTGAAATAAGAATGCTCTCTGCAATGTGTGGGTGCTTGAAAGATGCTTTTGAAGCAAGTTCTTTCTGAATTAAAGGAGAAATGTGAAAGACTCTCCTTTTGTACCACATCTCTGCTCTTGGTGGTTGAACCTTTTGCTATGTAGAATCTTCTCAAGTGCACACTCTGTCCCAAGTAGAAGCTGTGTTACTTGGTGCTGGCAGCCAGCAGCTGAGAAAATGTCGTCTTGGTAGAGAAACAAGGAAAAGTGCCACCTTTTTTGTGGCTTTTACATTGAAAACTAATCTGTACTTGCAAAAATAGAGGGTCTGAATAGCAGAACACAGTTTTGTTAAGTTTAGTAGGATATCTTTGTACTCAGAGTATCAAATTGGGAACACAGCCCCTCCTAGAATATGTGATAGTCAAGAAAAGGTCCTTGGATCTCATCCTAGAGACAGAATTGGAGCTTCACAGCAAAGCTACACATTCTTTGTGGACCTCTGTTTTTCCCAGCAATCCAACACATCCTGCAACAAATGGGCATCATGCTGTACAGGTGTATTTGCAGCTGCAGGAATTAATGGAAGAGACACTAGAAAGCTGTAGGTGCTGCTGAGGAAACTGCATTTTCCCTACAGATACAGTCAGAAACAGATCCCCTCTGCTGCATGCTCAGAGTTGTGTGAGGGTTAACACAGAGAACTGGAAATTCTATGCAAAGTCTTTCTTGTTAAGTGCCAGAGGCTGACTCTGACAACTCTGGCAGCCCCTCAAAGTACACAAGTGCAAGGCCTGGCTTGTTTTGCTGCTCAGGGATGCCCGAGGGGTCAGTTCCCAGGTGGCATCTGAGGATGCTGTGGACCACAGCCCAAGCATGTACCCTGGACAGTCAGGTAGAGTTGGGGCCTGGAATGCTGCTTGCCTTTCTGCCACTGGTTGTACTGAGCTCTTTGTAAGCAAGCTGGCATTTGAGTTACAGCAGGTTTATAGTTAGAAGCTGATGTGGTTCAGTGTTAAGTATCATGTAGGTGTTGCTTTAGGAGATTTCAAACCCTTCTATTTCCTCTTGAAACTGATGGAAATGGAATGTTGTCATAATATGACAATATATTTAACTTTGGAAAACTGTGTTTGAAATAGTCACCCTGTATTTGTGTGTCTTGTGTTCTGTTGCTATAGTGGAGATGGTAAATACCTCAGGTGGGTTGTTGAGAGGTTTGATTTATTCCTAGTTATAGGGGATTTGAAGCACCTCAGCAGGAAGTAAGCAAAAGGAGAAGAATGAACAATATGACCTGAGAAAAACTCTTCATTCCAGACCTTTTGCTGAACTATTGTTAGATTTCATCTCTGTGACCAAAATGCATCCTGTCAGCATCATTTTGATTGCTGAACAAACACAGGGTTTGAGCTGCCCTTTCTCCCAGAGAGCTGTTATTACACTTGGTTGTCCTGGCTTGATGTTTGGACTAGATGATCATACAGGTTTTTTTCCAATTTTGATTCTATGATTCTATCCCTAAGCTATTTATGAGCTAGTAAGAGAAGTCTGGTGGTCCTGTGTTGTTGCTGCTCTTAGTAAATTAGTGCTGTAGTAAAATTCTTGCTGAATTCTAGACTTGGCTTGAGGATATAAGATGTGCAGAACAAGAGACAGATCATTACTCACCTGTCACCTTCCACGTGCTAGATGTGCTTGTGATAGACAAAAAAAAAAAAACCAAAACAAAACCAAAACTAAACAACCAAACAAAGCAACCAACAACCAAACAAAAAACACAAAACAAAGACAAAAAACAGCCAACCAACAAAGTAAAAAAACCACCTTATTTCTTGATAATTGCTGGTCTCAAAAGGATCCCATTAGATGGGTCAGTGGCTTGTGATAGATTAGCTGTTGGAACTTTGTCTTTACAAAGAAAATGTGTGGTAAATGGAGTTTTAGGTCAGATGAGCAGTGTCAGCACCTGGCTTGTGTCCTTGCAGTTTCCAAGGCTTAAGAGAATTGCTCTGAGGTACCTGGGATCTACAAAACTTTGGCAAAGAACCATCAGGTGGACTTTGGGGCTGAGAGGCCATGTGTGGAACAAGGAATTCTTCCCCAGAGCTTTCAGAATGCTGTTACAGGAGATTGCTTCACGTGGGAAGACAGACACTGCTTACACTCAAAACTGGTGCTGCTAATTTCTTGAAGGCTGCTTGCTTATGCCATTAGCATCTGCAGCTGCTCTGAGTGGCTCTTCTAGTCTTCTTTTCATTCTTTGTCCCTTCAGGGGAGCCTGTGAAAGCAGCTGCAGCTGCTGTGGAAATGAGCAGGTGAGACCATGCTGACAATGCAGCTCTAGTGGTGTAAAAGCTGCTCTGTGCTCAGCACTTGGTCAGTCTGTTTTTGCAGTTTTCCATTTCCCCTCAAATGTCTCCATTACTGGTTGCATTATTAGTTCAGTTACTGGTTCTAGGTGCCACATGCAGCATTTATGGATATTTATTTTAATTAGGAGGGAGCTCTGTCACAGTTCTGTACCCATAAATCTGAATTACTCTGTAGTGTGATACTCTGAACCTTGAAAGTGGACAGTGACTGTGGGCTGTGAATTAAACAATTTCTAACACTATATATGTGGGGAAACTGTTGCTGTAGCAAGAGTGTTTAAAGTTTCAGGGTGTAATTTTCAGTAGAGTATTTCTGAAATGCACATTTCACAGTGTGAGGGGTTGGAAGGGAGCTAGAAGCTCATCTAGTGCAACCCCCCCTGCCAGAGCAGGGGCACCTAGACCAAGTCACCCAGGAACAGATCCAGGGGGGGCTGGAATGTCTCCAGA
>JAOEGS010002744.1:8740-26478 GCA_025447755.1 Corythornis vintsioides | reverse complement strand
CCGCGGACGCGGGGCACAAAAGCCAGCCCCCCAAACACCGAAAGGGGGGCGAGCTATAAGCCGGGGGGGGGGGGGGGGGAGTGTTGGGTTCGATACTGGCTTTGTACATATTTATATATATTTCATTTTCATTTTTAATTAAATTGTTCTGGTTTCCTTTTTCTAATTACTAAGTCTCTCTCCCTTATTCCTTTTATCTCCCCTTTGGGGAGGGAGGGTGGTTAAAAGAGAGCATCTGTTATTGGTCTGCGGGTTGCCCTGACCCTAAACCGTGATACTCCAACGTGTATAAAGTTTTACTATGCCTAACTTAGAAAACCTGCTTTCCTAACAGGTCCACAAACCTCCTTTTAGCATCATTACAAGCATGTAGAGTAATTATGTTAATTCTGCTAATTAGACAGTATGGCTAAAACTGTGGCCAAGCTCCAGTTTCCCAGCCCTTTCTCCATTATAAGCCGTTAGAAACTCCATGAAAAGACTCAACAGCTCTTGGTAAAATTTGTTCCTATTTGGATTCGATCCAAGCCATTCTAAACAATTCCATTAACGCACAGCAAACAAGGCTAGGCATTAATGCATAACTGAAGAGGGCTTTATGCTGTCAACATGGATCATATTCAGACTAGCCCAATTTCAGAATTATGCTTTTAAAAGCTTATTTGGTAACAAATTACACAGAAGATAAACAAGCAATTAACCAATCTCCCAAGAAGCTAACAATCAAAATGCTCCTCTGTACTGAAGTTTTAAACATACTAAGTTGTTGCCTTAATCTATTGCTTAGTTCTGCAGTACCTATGCTACGTGACTTTCAGCCAGAGCAAGGTCATAGTTAATTGACGTAAGTGCATGCCATCATTTCTTAATTGTAAATTCGATGTTTCAAGTACACAGCAATATGCTGAAAGTAAGATGGAATACAGATCAAGGAGTTAAAACTTACTTGTTTTATATTAAAAATAAATAAGTGATGAAGCAACTCTGATTTCAGTTTCAGCCACATCTCTGCACATTGTAAATTTTCATTAGGTCAGATAGATAGGTTGGAGCCTAGCTTCTTGTTTCTGCTGAAGTCTGGAAATTAAATAGGTAGAGCTTAAGACAATCAACTCAGGAGCAGGGCTTTTTAAAACCACAGTCACTGGGAATGCTGAAGCAAATGTGCAAAATCCTTTGCATTCTTTTGAGGTTAGCAAGACTAGCTAGAAAAGAGTCAGAGTAAGTGACATAATTCTGTCTGCAAGACCACCTAAGAAAGATTTCACAACTTTGGGCTCAGCTGTTTCAGGCTAAGATTACCAGGTAACTGCCCTAGTCAGAAATTACATTTGTCACACCGCACCCAGCCAGTGATGCATTATACATCTCTGACTTTTTCTGATAAAGGATCAGCTAACTTAGCCCACATATCCATTCAAAGCATTTTTGTACATCTGCCTCATTCTACTGGTCATCTCACTTAATCCTGCCTACAGCCGCATTCTGACTGAACACAATCTCTTTCAAAAATCCCTCATGTGTCACTTCCAGATGAAACTTGTCTTCTCCTGTTTCAGAGTCATATGACATTGAGCTAGCTGAAGTATTCTGATACATCCTTACTTCCCTCTTTGATCAAGCTGTTGTTCACAGGTGCATGTTATTACAGCTCTCAACTGTCAATTTATCATCAAATTTCTACAGCTCTATTTATTAGAAAAAAAACCCAACCAAACACCCACAACAAAACACAAACAAAACCAACCAAACAAAAAACGCAACAAAAAAACACAACCCCCCCAAAAAAACTAAAATCAAACAAATAACAAACAACTTATTACCCATGTCCTTTGTAACATTAACATTACATTGTTTCCATGTATAAGTATTAATGACAGTTATTGAGGGCGCAGTTACCAAACTACAACCATAGGTATCCATGTGAAAGGTGCATTTTTTATGGACAGAACCCTATTCAAGGCAGGGTCCAACCAGCCAAGTGAGCAAATGCCACTGTCAGAGGATAGCTAAGACTTACATTAATCTGTAGCAGTTTCTCTCATTCTGACAAGGAACACCCCCGAGAATATTTCCTTCCCACTCAACTTTTCATGATATTCCAGTTTCTGAGAGGGAAAAAAAAAAAGAAGAAAAAGAGAACACAAGGGGAGGAAAAAAAAAAAAAAGGGGCATGTAGTCTCAAACCACCAAGGAAATTAATTTACCTCTTTCAATTGAATGTTGCATATAATGTTGCAAAACAAAAATACCACAGCCATCCTCATACATCCTCTTTATAGAGTGTTTTCCCCCAGCTTCTGTAGGCTAAGGTCTCTGTCTTTCCACCAGCTACTCAAGCAGTGTCTCAGTGCATTTAGATGCTCTCTGATGTACCTTGATAGAGTACTGTCCAGAATACCTGAAGAAGACATCATATCAACAACGAAAAAAACCAAACCAGAATTCAAAACACACAAATGCAGTTTTTTCCTGTAGCAATGCATCCTCTGGTTTTCACACAAAAGTACATCTTCTCAACTCTCATCTCACATCGAAAATTATAGAGACCAGTGTCTGCTTGAGATATGCCTCTCAACCAAAGACAGCACCAAATGCCACATTGCATAGAAACAGCTGTCACCCTACCAGTGTCTCCCATATTTGTCATTCTGTAGCTAAAAATTTGGTAGTGGACAAAATTTTATGGAAGGCAATTAAATTCAGCAGGTTTGGAGATAACCAAAGCGATTTTTTTATTCTACTCAACACAGACATACAGCAAGGATAATGTATACACACAACTGCCTGGGACTGCCTTCAACAACAGCTTCCTCCACAGAGATGGTCTAAGATCATAGTCCTGAAAATTATCATCAGGCAGGTGAAGCCAGAGGGAAAGTCTGGACACAGTGATGTTTCTCTGCTTTGCTTTTGGTGCTTCATGTAATTGCCTTCAAGTCAGCTGTTGAAGCTGTTTCCTCATCTGATAGCCACTCCAGATGAAGAGATTTGTCTGTCTTCTTTGTCCAGGCTCTGAACCAAGGTGAACTCATCTTCCTACATAAATGTCTTAGTTCAGACAGAGGCAATCTGTAGTGGGGACAAGTAAGCCTCACTGAATGACACACTGTACCTTCTGACCCACACACCTCGCTGTGTCTTCAGGAGGAGCCTAACCACACACACTTTCAAAGATACACACCAATTCCAAGACGGGTCCATACTCACTCCTAGACAACTCATGACACATAAGTAGAAAGTAGGGATCTTGTGTCAAGTCTCAAAGCTCTCTCTTCATAAAGCAGGAATGAGGGCTCTTATTTTAAAGTAGTGCTGGGATTGGAGCAGCAAGGCAGGGATAATAGTATGCCTTAACTCTGAGAGTTGGAAAAGGGCATCCTGCTCTATGAGAGTGTTCAGCTGAACCAAGGAGCTAGGAACAAGTGCTGACCAGCATGATCTATTTCAGTTGTCAAATTTGACAGCAAATATAAGCTCTTGGGAAGTATGCTGAAGGCTGCCAGCTGACACCTTTGGGCTGTCTCAGGGACAGCTTTCAGATAAATGATGCTGGTATAAAATAATAGAAATCCTGTAGCACAATAAACAGCTGTGGGTAGGTCACAACGTGCCCATGATACAAAACTCAGGAGCAGGACAAATGCTTAAGGACCTTCTATGAGTGTTGTGTATGGTTGTGATATAGGTGTTGGGTATGACCACATCTGAGGCAAATCTAGTCATGCACACATTATCCATTTATTTTACTACATTTTACATTGGTCTATTCTATCCTGTCTGTAAAAACCTTAGAAAGCAAACTGTAGGACCATAAATATACTATAGTTATTAGGAATATTCCAGCTATTCTGCTTATATACTGGAATGGCTGAGGTACAAATGGTGCATCAATCACATGGGATGAGGACAGCTATGTTTTAATCTCCTTGTTCAGCCACAGACTTCATACATGCCTTATACTGACACAATCATTCTGGGAAGCAGGACTACATCCATTAGCAAAGTCAGAATGGTAGCACTTCTGCAGGGGCACTACAACCATAACAGTCTGATGTATTTAGAGAATGACTTCAGTCTGTGATAAGGGGATCATACCTTAAAGCAAATGGGAAGGCAGAACATTTCTGTGTTCATACACATCCAAGTGAATGACAGTACAATTCGTTCAGCAGCTCTACAGCAGTGTCATTTGCCTGTGTTTTCTTCACATATATCTTTGCCCTGTATTATTCTCTGACAAGCATGCAGCTGAAGAAATAGCCTTGGTGTGGAAAAGACAAGAGAACATATCTGAGAAGCTGAAAGACTACAACACAGAAACACTATGGCAGCTGTTCAAAGATCGGTTACACTCACTCTTCTGAATTTAATCTGCCAAGTAGTAACAGCAGCACAATTAAGCAAATCTTTGGATGTGTCCTTGTCAGGGCCACTTGGAGAAAACACACACAAAGTGGTCTTGTTCTCTCCTTACTAAGTATACTGAGCTTTCGATAAAAACAATGCACCGTGTCTGCGTGTCAGAATTCAATGGGATAACAGACAAGAATAAACAATGAAAACTTCAAAACTTTACAAATGTATGAAGGTTTACCACTAATTTTGGCGTCAGCAGCAGTAAGAGAGCAATTTTTACATGGTAATGAGCTGTTCCTCTGATACAAAGCAGTCTCCTTCAAAATCAGGCATGTAAATCCTGTCGCTGCCTCATTAAGTTTTCCTCAGAAAAATACTCACTGTTATCTAGAACTTAATAATTAAAATATTCTGAATTTAGGACAAAATAATTTTTTATCACTTACTCCAATAACCCAGCACAGCACTACAGTGCCTTAGGCAAATCTGTTCCTCTCTGAAGTGCCCCAGAACACTTGGCCAAGTTGCAATGCATAGAAGTGAGACCTGATGAAAGTACTTACAAGAATTAGTGGCACATCAGCTTCCCATCTTCAGACAAGAAGACAGATATGGGCATGCTGGATGCAGGAAAGCACAGTTCTACCAGAATCATCAGCATAATCTTTGACTGAACATAGGGTTGAATTTCCACGTTGCAGAGGAACTGTTTTTGTAAACAGGTGTTCTGACATTAGTCTAACTTACTAACAGGGTGCTGTTCTTGTCATTACCAAGTACACAACAGAATAATGCAATTTATTTTTTCAGAACAGTTACAAAGATGAAAAGCCTGCCCTCATATCCTTGCAGTTGTATATCATTAGATTCTGCAATACAGTGGTCATATTTCTGCAGCTCCAAAATTAGTGATAGACATTTTTGAAAAACATGTCAAAATATATTTTCTTAATGTTTTTTTTGTGCATCTGTTTGGCCATCCTTCAAACCGCTCTACCACATTCCACTGTACAACAGAACTAAGATAAGGACACAATCCTGCAACTCGCACCGCCTTGTGCAATTCTTCACATTACTCCACTACAGAAACTGAATCTCTCCACATCTGCTCTCCTAGATTCCCCATGCTGTTCATATCACCATATGTTGTCCCAGTTACTGCTCACTCCTGTTGTTCCTTAGGTGTCCTAATAGGAAAAAATACATATTCAAATAATAAACACAGGTAAATGACAAGTATACATATGTCAATATTTGTATCAAATTCTGTGTACGCTCTTACCAATAACAAGAAATGAATCCTTGCAGTTGACTTCATTTCACCTTAAATTTCTTCAGTATACATTTCCCGTCAATTATCCTAATATTTAATCTCCTTTAAAGACAAAATAATGCATTTTGTTTCTGTGTTTGTGTTAACGAGAGAAATAATATGTTACATTCTCTTTCTATTAGAGGTATTCACCATTCTGCATTTAAAGCATAGCTAGATTTAAAACTACCTGAAATTGACTTTTGCTGATGAAATAAGGGACTGAGTACATTGCACAGTCAGAGTTAATTATTACACACAAATTCTTTTATGCAATTAATATCTACTTATTTTGGACTTTGCTTTTCCATAAAATTTTTTAAAAATTACTAAAGTTTTTGATACTACTTTCCCCAAGACAGGAATCCTACGAAAAGAAACCTATATGCAGATGTCCTGAATAAACAAGCCTGTAGAAACCAGGAGAAGAAAAGCATTTTGTGGGAGAGAAATATCAGTCGATAACAGGACATGGGAATAAAGATGTATATTCATCTGGTTTTTGCCAATTGCATACATAACTTTCTTTAAAATTGTTTCTTTGAGCACAAATGAGCATGGCTATGAAAATTATACTGTTTTCAAAACACTTGAATTTTAGATTCAGATAGCTATTTGCATAAAGATCACACCAAATAAGTTCGGCCAAGCAACATTATTGCTCCATCTTCACTTTTACTACCCATGAACTGGCAAACAGATAACCAGAGTTTTTCACCTTCTAGTAATTTCCTGTAGCAAATACTCCTGCTCTGCTACACATATGCTCAGAAGTTGCTCTTAGTTGCTAACAACTTCTTTAAAAAACAACAACAAAAAAAAGCAATACTTTTTTTATATTTGCAAATCCCCATATTTCCAAATAACATATTTCTAAAACACACAGTGTACAGGTGTACACACAATAAAAAGAAACAAATAATGCTGACAAATACTTCTTGAATTCCAGAACATTCAAATGAGATTTAATGCAGTGTCACTTCACTGTAAGAGAAAACAGAAGAAAATAAATCATTACAGTCTTTTAAAATAGTTTTAAATTACATTTCGTATTGTAAGTTCAAAACTTACTGGTTTTAATAATCTATGGATTTTCAGAATTACTACCAAACTGCAGAGAAAATGCTCAAGTGGCTGGCCAGGTTCTTTAGAAAGGCTCTTTCATCACTACACAAGTTAAAAAGCTGCTATTACTGACAAGAGATAGTCTGATCTATCAAACCTCCACCAAGCAAAGCCAATCCTTTTCCTTCCTCTTCTCATCCAGAAGTTTAGTCCTTCGATCTCAAAGCTAGGGAAGATCTTTGCTAATTGGCCCAGGCAGTTCATTTCTCCCCTTACTCTTTCTGAGGTGCCTGCGGCCAACTCTTGCCCCAGAGCTTTGCCAGCAAGCCTGAGATCAGGGACCTCAACAATCTTCTGAAGCTCTGCTGCTCCCAACCATATCTGGTCTCCTTGATGTCCCCATGCTGCTCACGTCTTCAGTGCAACTCCAGTTCTTACTTTCTCCTGTTGCTTCTTAGATGTCACTACCTCCTTTCCCCTTCTTTATCACAATTCCCAGGTTCTGAGACCTCAATTTTAAAGGTGACTTCTGAAGATGTGAGGAAGTAACAGCTGGATATTCTTATCTCCATTCCCTCTATCACACTCCTCCCTTATCTCATGCCTGGCTTATGGGAACATTCTTCTGCAGATTCTGCTGCACTAGTACCTCACCTCCTGATTAGAAAAAAATTAGTTGGAGTACAGGTTTCAGTATGAGTATGGCCAGTGTTTAATAGGGATATTTTTCCTAGTTTTAGTGACACTTCCAATGTCAAGGTAATATTTTAAGGAGTGACAAACGTCCACTGATTTTGAAACAAGTTTTCTTTCCTTTCAGTGCACACAAATTTTTGCCATTTTTCATAGCCTGAAACAAGTCTGTTTAGAAACAGGCTTTTCTGGGTGATGGGATAAGTTATCTGTTGACTCCACCGAAACTACAATAAATTTTTTATATACATGGACTAATGAAGATACTCCACTGAAGATGGTGAAGAAACTCCACTGCAAGCAGCAAAAGAAATGTAGATACATGGCAATAAAATATCTATTGAGGTATCATTAGAGTTCACATCCAGTGAAACCACCTGCTGGGACTATGGCTAAAAGAAATAATACCTACATCCTGAGAAATGTCAGCGATAATACTATCAACAGAAACTAAAATATAATGCAAAGTCTATAACAGTACTGTTGGGTGATGCTCTACAGAAAGAAAGAGGATCAAGCATTTAACATTACATAGAATGTCATTGCTGCGCTTGGGGTAAAGAATAATTCAGTAAAGAATAACCTAGCAAAACAGCAACATAACTCCTCACACTGGAGAGGACATAAGATACAAGGACAAGCATCTTATTTTCAGCAGGTTTGCGATAGACTCTGAAATGTTTTGAGCTATTACAAATGCAGTTTTCTTGACTTGAAAATTAAGCCTTCTGAACTTCTAACCATCTCATCCCTTATCACTTCGAAAAGGAACCATGTATTTCAGATGTGATCAAAGATCAGAGGCAGCTGCCTGTGTCTGTATTTAGAACTGTGAAAATAAAGTGGCCTTAGTCCCATGAAAAGGGTTTGGTTTGTTTTTTAATCTAGCAATCGGAACAAAAGTGTCTTTCCATTTATAACTCTAAATGTGAAGACCTGGTTCTCATCTTATTGAAGTATACAATTATCACTGAAGTAAAATACCTGTTTACAGTATTGGAGGAAGGGATGGTGGTGTCCCATTATAGTAAGTTTTCTCCCATTATAACAAGTTTTCAAATTGGTTTCCTCTCACTTCAGAGTGAACTAAATACATCATTCTTCTTAAAAAACTAGAGGAAAAAACACCCCATGCTCCACATATCTTTTCTCATGACATCTCTTGAAAAAGTGTTTTGTTTCAGAGAAGATAGTTTTATTGTCTGAAAATATGACTTTCAATTGCTGTGTTACCAATATCTTCAATACACAGTACTCATCGGGTAACATCGTTTCAAGAAATCATGTTTTAGTTTATCATTCACCATGTTCCTGAAAATTTTTCTTAAGTTCATGTCTCTTCTATACAAACTCGTGTTACATACGAATAACATATTTAAATGAAAATGTAATACAGAAGAAAAATAATCTGAGTGCTACCCTCCAGAACACCTTTGTGATCTGTCTCTCTCAAACAATGGTAGAGCTTTAAGGGCTCATTTCATTTCATGTAATCCCTTTTACGTGGTTCTGCTCTGTTTTATTACAATCTTAACAATTTCCTTGGGAACAGCCAGGGGATGGAATTGCCTTGGGCATATCAAGACATGTATCTCTATCAGTGCTGCAGAGGACAGTCACTCACTACTTCTATTACGTGCTTTTTTGTTAAGTTATAACAGAGTAATCGTTATAGAATTGTTGAAATAAAGACAAGAGAGTTATAAAGCACTTTAATTACCTAAAAAGTTGTGTAGAAGTGTCTTGTTGGTTCAGCTGAAGTATTACTGATTTTTAGAAGTGCATTAAATCAGAAAAACATCTATTGAGAACAGCTGATTAATTCTAACAAAGCCATAAATAAAACTCCTGTTTAAAAATAATGGACTATATTTCACTGATTAAATAACATTTTAACTGACACAACAATTGTGCAACTCATGTACTTGACTCCCAGCAACTATCACAATAATTATTGCAACAGAAAGCCTTATTGGTAGATATCAATAAATAAAGGCATGAACAAAGTATTTATGCAGGATTTAAGCCTACATCCTTGTAATTGTGAGGTTTAGGTTTTATTTCAAGCAATGGTGTAATAGGTCTGTGTCACAATCCGATATTTGGATATGTGGCAATTTTTGTGAAAGGTTTAAAGGTGATCCCCAAATGAAATTAAGATACAAACGGGGTCAGATGTCACATGCATAACAAAGTTTTATTAGAGTAGCATAGTAAAGTTTCTAAAGCAGACAGGACAGGGAGAAAAATAGAAACAGAAAAGAAAGGAGAAAGTAGAAGACAGCAAGCGATAGTCACCACCACAGTCCAGTCAACTACGTCAGTGGAGCAGAAAGCTTCTTTTCCAGGAAAATGTTTGTTCTTTCCCATAGTGTCCCAGATTTTTAATACGGTTCTTGCCCACTACACCCCCACTTCTCTCCCTGTGCAGATGAGAAATTCCTTCTACCTTCCCTGTACTCCTCCAAGAGATAAGGGAGAGGGGCAATAGACCTCAGGCTAATTTATTGCAGGAGGACAGGTAGTCTTCATGAAATATCAAGGACACTTCACTCCCAGTGCCAACTGCACACCTTCCCCATCTCCGATCTCAGGCACACTCCTCAGCAAAGGATGGGGGGGGTCTCAAGACAAACAGATGTCCCGAGTGTCTCAACTTCTTGGATTGTTTGAGACAAACACTATTATGTCCTGCATGTCACACTCTGTCCAATAGACTTTTTTAGACAGAAAGGGTAAGTTATTTGATTCAGATTTTACCAGTAAAATACAAACTGCACAACAAACTGCCCAAATACTTAATATGCAAGACTCTGATGCATATGATCTTTTTGAAACAATAAGACATGCACATACACCAATGAGACTTATCAAGAAGCTAATGTAAAAAGTTTTATTCTAAGCTTCACCTATATGCTATTATTTCAGATCTACTTGGGACTAGACTATACAGATCTAGTTCTGATAGCTCCATTCCATGCAAACACATCCATGTGAAAATCTAGCATTGAAAGCATGCCAGAAATTGATAGAGCTAAAGGGATAAGCAGAATTAAAATACCCAATAAAAACCCAGCGATGTAGGAAGACTTTAACATGCTCCGTTTGTTAGATGCTAGGTCAGTATTTGCAGCTGAACAATCTTTACTTGCAAGTTGAAGCAAATTGCATAGGAGATGTATAGTCTTGGATTTCACTGATTAGTCATTTCAAATTTGAGGGCAATTCTGAATGCCAGCTTGGCTCTGCATTTTTTTATTAATGGTATTGACAAGAAGAACTGTTCCTAAGCTGGGCAACTTCAGAGGCTCTTTTCTGAACTTTCATTTTACTGATGGTTTATGACATTGGCCAGGTCAAAAGATGCAGTTTATGGGAGAAGCCAGATACCTCTAAAAATGGTACTGGCTCATGTCTCAGTGCAAGTACAAAGTTAAAAAGGAAAAAACTTGATTAACAGCTTTGTAGTCTGAGCCCAAACTTTGATTTATACTCCAACTCACTGGTTTTAGTCTTATCAGAACTCAGTTTGTAGGGTATGGCACATATGCATTATTGTATACTGGCACAGGATGTGTTTTTTGAAAGAAATGGAGATATATGAGGGCATGGGAAAAAGGATTAATGACAGCAAAGAATAAAGAGTCTTAAAGAATCAGATATGAAAATTTTTATAAAATAAGCTTTGGCTATTTTTAGAAAATCATCTTCAACCTAAGTCAAATTTAAAAGCAAATATAGTTCAAAGAAACAAAGCTTTTAAAATCTAAATACTGTCTTAGTGGTTCTACATTACAATTTCTTTCAATTGAAAATTGAAATTGCAATTTATTAAGTGTTTAAATTAAACAAGATTTAAAACAAGATTTTTATCAATTCCAAGAAGATTTAAAAAGGCATATAGAGATAATCTTGTAAGAGAAGAGCTGTTGCTATGGTACTAAATATAACAGGCCAAGGACTCCTCTGGCCTTAAGAGCCAAGCTCAGTTTATACTTCCATGGCTGCACTGTCCTACACTCAAAATACCCTATGATAGCCACAGCCCAGCATCCTGCTGGAAATAACCATCACAAGAACTCTGCCCAGGAAGCAGCTGGAAGAGAGCTAGTTGGCAGAACAAAATTACATGCTGATGAGCAGCATAAATGCTTGTCCTCAAAGGCCATTCTTTTCCCTACCAACAAAGGCATAATTAAAGACTCTTTGCACCATGCATATTAATGCAAGACTCCAAATAACACTAATACAATGAAACAAATAAAGAATAATGTCCATTACCAGCTTATTCATCTACTTGCTTTCTTCAAGCTACTTGATAATAAAAAAAATAAAATCAAATTACACTTTACTAGTATTATTAGATGGTCTTTTGTCACAGTAAAAATCAAGATTATTATATATTTTAATTTTTTATGTACTTATTTCACAGAGAGTCTTTTAATCTTTTTTCACTTTTAATCAGTGATTCCATATTAGAGTTTCCAGCTTGATTTTTTTTTAAATTCATAATTAGCATTGAATAAGTTCTGCATAATTTAATAGAAATTCAATTAAAATTCATATTTCCTTCAGTGGAAGACATTTTAAGAGTGAGCAGTGAATTCAGGTGATCAGCATTGTATTATTTCTGACAGTCTCCTGCACTAAGCCTAGAACACTACTATAGGTAAAGAGTTTACCCAGTTCTGGAATTAAGTGGAAGAGAGAAAGGGGGCAAGAGGAAATGTTAAAACTCAAAAGTTGTCAAATTCTTAATAATAGCAAAAATTTGACCAACAGCATGCTTTTGCCACCTTCTTCTATGATGACTTTTATGCCTTATTGCTGAGTATCCACATTTAAATCATCAGGGGTAGGAAATCACTAAAAAGTAAACGAGTGGTGGACAAGATAATTTAATTTTTTCTTTTTCCCTTGAAGAGAAGCTATTTGAAAATACTAAGAAGCATAAGTGGCAGTAATTTTTAGCATGTCACAACAAGGTCGATATATTACTAACTTTACAATTTTGGGGGTAATAGAAGAGACATGTTGAAGCTGGTATTATCCTCATTGTAGCTTTAGCTGGCACAAGGGATCAATATTGCTGAACATTACCCTACTCCTGAACAGACAGAAGGACATATTGTTTATTTGGCTGCCTAGTGGTTTCTGACACAGGAGCCTATCAATTATATTATGGTATCAATTACATGCCAACTGAAAGAACTCTGAATAGAACACCATGATATGGTTACTCAAGAGCTGATTATTCAAAAGCTATCAAAATACTAAACCTAGCAGCTAATATTAAATCTGAGGCCGAGTCTATAGCAATCTCTGCCTTTTTAAGTCTTGCAAGACTACTTGTCCCTGACTTGAAATATTCAGATGGTGCAGGATTCCCCAGAATCTACTTGGCTTCAGTTGCCAATAGTTAAAGCCTTCGGCAAAAATTATCCATTTAAGCAAATTCAACTGCTAGGCAGGAGATGGAATTACATTACTTTCCTACAGCTAGTTATGTTCTTGCCCAGAGTGTCCATTATTGTCCAGAAGCTCTTACAAGCACCATTACCCTAGACCCTTTAAAACCTGTCTGAAATGCAAGGTTAAATCTCTCGACTGCATTAAATCTCAGTACAATCTCATTGTTATTACTTATGCATCACTATTACAGACACTTATTTGTGCATCAATAGTTAAACTAAATTGTGGTTTTATAGCAAATAACAGGTGCAGAAATTTGGTCCAAAAAATGTCTACTGGGATCATCTGGATTCCTCTGCCAGTCAGGAGCAGCCACAACAATTTATTAAAATGAACAGGCTTTTTGTAAATATATTGCTTTTTCCTACTGCCCCAACCCTTGCAATCAAAGCCATGTTCACCCTCCAGCTGAGATAGGGAGAATATTCTGAAGTCACTTGAAAAATGTAAGATGTAAGTTAAGATGTACATAAGGCAAAAGAGAAGAGAAAGGATGAACCAGCCAATTCCATCATATACTTCTAGGAGAGAGAGGCCATCTGTATTGCAGTACTTCATACCAAAGCTTTCCTCTGCTTCTCTTGTGACATTTTGAGATCTTTTATTACACTTATGATATATAATGAGCTGCATCCTGTGCATTCTAACAAATGCTACGAAGGCCAATTAAGGCTTCCTACATACGGATCTAATATAATTTAATTAAGACATCTGTCTTTAGAGTATAGAAACACCACTGAGGAATCAACACAATGAACAGCATCTGTTTTGTTTCTCAGCTTGAAACTAATATCTGCTCAAAATGGGACTGATAGAATCACAGAGAATTCTCTGGAAGGAGAAGCAGATTACTTCTAGAGAGTTTGCTGAGGGATAAAATCTTTTTAGATCTGGGTGAGGCACATAGAGTTTGAGATGGGAAGAGGCAGAGAATGCAACTGAGGATGAAAAAAGCTCCCAGCCTAGTAAAGAGACTAAGACATATTTGAGAGGAACAGGAAAGAAACATTCAACCAGGTGTTGAGGGTTAGGGCAGCGCCGGCCACAAAACAAATTAGACTTTATTAACCCCTGTCTCTTCACAAAATGGAATAGAAAGAGAATGAGAGAGACTTATGGATTAGAAAAGAAAGTTAAAGCAGATTTAATGAAATAAATACAAATATATACAAAACCAATATCCAGCACAACCACCCTGACAGCAATTACACCACTGATGCTGTGGAGTGGGCACTGGGAAATTTCCAGACAACTCACCAACAGATGGGAATCAGACTCAGGAGATGAGTTATAGAACTGGATTCAGAAACACATGGATCAGGAGAGAAGGCAGAATGGACAGAGTCCTCAGATATCAGGCATTGAAGAAGAGGCTTGATCCCATAGCTCTGAATATGATATACATGGAATAGAATCCCTGGTTGGTCAGTTTGGGATCACTTGTCCTGCCCATTCCTCCCTACCAGTACAGCCTCTAGCTTTGTGGTGCTCTAACATGGTGCACAGGATTTAGCAGCGACCTTGATCTGCACAAGAGTGAGTACAAGCAGGAGCCTTTCTACACACACCAGTCTGGAAGCAAACACTGTCCACAAAAGTGTGTTATTAACTTCAGATAGTGCAGTTAGTTAAAAGAGACTGAGCTGGAAAGTAAAATATTATAACATAATTAGTGATGTTCTAGCTCAAAACAGGACTTTCCTCTTCCTGGTGAACTAAACACCAGAGGAACACAAGGCTTTGCTGCAACACAGAAGGCATTAAAGCTCTCAGATATGTCCAGATACAGGAGACACAAATGAAGGAAAGTTATTTATAAACCTTTTTGGTTTTCCTACTTATTGTTTTATTTTAAAGTTAACTATTATTTTTTTCTTCCTAACAAAACCTTTTCTATATTTAGAATCATACGATTCAAGTTGGAAGGGTCCCAGGCATTTGTAAGAATCCTCAATGTATGGAAAATTATACTCACCTCAGATCAATAGCTAAATGCAGATTCTCAGTCAGAAAAAAAACCCAAACCATATTATAAACAATACGGACATAAGATTCAGTTGCTCTACCTTGATGCTTGATTCAGATGCAATAACTTAAATTCTCTTAACTTTTTCTACAAGATTCTTTGAAGGAAATTAAAGAAATAACACAATCATTAGGTCTTGGACTTAATGAAGTTTACCAAAACTGACCGGAAGGGTGGACAAGGATCCACTCTTGTTTCACTATAAATTTACAGTTCAGAACCTGATGCATCAATATACTTTACAATCTCTTTCTTTTACAAAAAAACTTTGTTGGATACATTTACAACTTTGCCCCCAAAATGTCAGATTTATTCTCTCAAAAATAAAAGTGTGATTTAGGAAAGGTTAAAGGGAACTGGTCAAGGGGTATTCAAATTAAAAGCTTGGATGACAATGGTTTGCAAAATTATCTTTTTTACCTAAAAACAAATACTATGAAATTAAATGTTTGAATAGACCTTCAAAGTAGACATCAAGGGATGCAGAATTGTTTTAAGATAAAGGGCATTACTCTTCACTGTCAGCATAGCACATTAGAAAACAAGAACATTTTTAGAGTTGCCAGAGCAAGTTTTCCACATATGTCCTTTATGCTACAGTCACATTCATAAATGTTAATGTAGGCTATTAAGAAATATTTATCAGGGCTCATTTGCTGTTAGTCAAGAATAGAAAAAATAAGCAGCGACAGAACTGCTTAGGAACAGCCTTCTTGCTCATTCTTTTGTCAACACAGTGACAGTGAACCAGGTGCAAAAACCTCCTTGAAAATTTCTGCATCTGCAAGTCCTGGAATCACAGCAGGAGTTTTTGTTAAGGTGATAGCCTTTCAAAGCAAACATTTCAGACAACTGGTCTGTCATGTTGCTTACTTTAGACAGGCAAGCAAAAGAGCTGCCAAACTCGATAGAATATGCAGCCCTTGGGGGACCAAGTGCAAGCTGTGGGTTTTCTTAGTGTCTAAATAAGGTTATTATAATCAACAACAACAAAACCAAAACCAAGCAAATCAAATAAAATAAAACAAGAAAAAAAAAAAAACACTTTCAAATTTCTCTGCAATTGATTTTGGTTAGTGTGGGAACCACCAGGAGTATTCAAAAATGCATCAAGAAAAAACATTTTGGTCTTATTTTCTTGTGTAGTAATTCACTGAACAAATTCCCCTTGTCTCAGTTAGGATATTTATGGAGTAAGACAAAACACACAGTAAGGGTGGCAAAACTTTTTTGTTGGTGAACAAAAGAAAGAAACAGTCTCCTAACTGCAGCAATACCTTTCTTGTTTCTGAAGACATCTGCCAGGTTTTACAGTTTTGCTGTTTCCCCAAGACCTTAGCTTCTGGTTGCCACAACCTTTTGTTTCTTTCTATTGACAGGGAATCCAATCTGTGGATTTCTCATTTTGTTCCTTTTTTTTCCTGTCTCATATCTTAAGGACAGCAGAAGCAGAGCAGCTGGGATATTAATGGAGTGCTGCACAGAACAGTGGGAAGGTAAATGGAGCAGCAGCCAGCAAATAATCTAAAAGCTGGGGGGAAAAAAAATGGTGAATTAATTCTTTCCCTCCTTAGCACTGAAGGTAAACTGCAAAAAATACTTATTTATTAAAACCCACATATGGATGTAGAAGCTGAAGGAGAGCAGGTTTTTTAGATTTGTTAAAGATGCATTGTCTAGACCAAAGGCATCAATAAATTCTAACTATATTTTAAAAGTTACAGTGGGATGGTCAGGAACCAGAAGGAAAAAAATTAAAATCATCATCCACATCCTTATTTCACAGCAACTATCACAATACATAATGCCTCTCCTGTTTTTCTTTTCCAAAGATATACACTAATTATTTCAAGGCAAAAAAACCTCACGGAACAGCAGAGCCAAATAAATAACTTGAAAAAAATAACATATCCAATTCTCTTACCATGAAGGCTTCATTACATACATGTTAAGTAATTTTTAACACAAACAACAGCAGCATCAAAATGAAGTAGTTGTAAGTGGTTATTTTCTCTCATTTAGCTGTAAGAATAGATTCCCAGTTTTTGATAGTCAGAACTTTTGAAATGCATAGATACATTTGATATAATTTTATAGTTGCCTCTGGACATTACACCAAAGTTGACAGGTTTAAAAATAAACAAAAGGCTATAAAGTACAATTTTTTAAGTTCTTGCATATAGTTGTTATTGTAGTCTTTTTACAAGTCATTACATATCTGAGCTTCTTCCAGCATTGCACAGCAGTGACAACTGCTACCTGTTCAATGGATGCCTTTCTTCCTCCTCTGCTTCCACATTCAAAGAGAAAAAAAATGCATGTAGAATTTTCCAGGTGCTACTATCAGCTAACACAACACCATTCAATGCAAGACCATAGAGGATGAGATGCTTTCATTTTAAGAAATATTTCACTCATTTGTTTTTCCATAGTCCAATGCTCACAGGATAGAGCTGCACGTATCCAACTTATTCATGCAAAATGACTTGTGTTGAACAGAGAGATCAAGAAACATCAATAGCCAATGAATTCTTGCTGCGTTTTCTGATTCCCTTGTAGGTTGGCAACATGGTGGCTTTTGGATATAAGTCTTATAAAATGTATGCCTTGACAGTGACCTTAAACTTTTAGTCCTGTGTCACCTCTATGACTCATTAAAGAACATGTTTACCCTTTGAATCTTCTTTGCTGCCTATAGCCTGTCTTTAGTTTAGGTGGGTTTTTTTGTTTCCCTAAACTGCTGAATGTCACTGAGAAGCTGCATGCAGATGTGCTGTGATTTTATTAAAAAAAATTTAATTACTAAAAGAT